>JAQPZY010001439.1:1717500-1957500 GCA_029931535.1 Margaritifera margaritifera | reverse complement strand
AAGTCTTGCTGATAGATCTTTGAAGAAAGGATAAAATTATTCTCAGTTAAATACATTTGTCTGTAGGTACGGCTTATAGGCTCAGTGTCAAATTTATTACAGCAAAAAGACAAAGTGCATATTCATTGAAACCTAATAGGCATAAGATGCATTCATCTTTGTACTTCTGACCATATTGTTCCCAGCCTTTATTTCCAAATGTGTTTTTGAATTACTTTCACGTTTATTACAGCCCGGAAGATCTCGATCTTCGTGTAAATATGCTCATATCGCTCATGTGATTCTAAGTAACATATATGCGTGTATACAGTGATGTGCGTGTTTTTACAGCAAAGGTTCACAAGTTTTCCAGCAAAAAATACACAAGTTTTAATTCAACTCGCACTTGTTATTTTATTTATATCCATGCGTTGTCTGTACTCATAGCTTTACTATTGCGCATGTAACTTAAATCCTGTCTTATATACAGTGTGGAATTACGCGCTTAATTGAGAGAGGAAGTTTCAGAAAATATGGAACAAAGTTGATGAAAGAGTAAGCACTCGCATTATGTTAGGACACATGCCGTGTTGTCTGTTTATTGTTCGATTGGACTACATTTTCATGATGCAGCCACAATTTTAACATATGTACAAATTTTTTTGATTACTTTTTACTTATCGTATAAACTTGAAACTACTACGTAGTTTCAAATTCAATTCCTAAAAATGAGGTATAGTGTGTTTCCTGTTATCATTACCGTATCGACCGAAGTAAAAGCGCGGTAAATAGCAAAATCTAGTCCTATTGATAATTTCAATCAAATATCGTAGACAGTGATCTGCTGGAGCATTATGTGACGGCAGACATGGCGTTGAATTTATAAACTGAAACTGCGAATTTACTTGAAAGCTTCAGGATGCTATGTCTCTGTGTATTTAGATAATACTTGTACGCAATGTCAGATCAAGCTAATGTTCTGTTATAATATATTCCAGCAAATTATTAAGTAAATTAAGTGAAACTATGATTTCCAAAGACTGAGTCTTGAGTAAACGTCTAAGTTTTTTAGTTGAAATATTTTATGAATTCCATGCTTGAGTTGAAATATTTTATGAATTCCATGCTTGAGTTGAAATATTTTATGAATTCCGTGCTTGGTTGAAATATTTTATGAATTCCATGCTTGAGTTGAAATATTTTATGAATTCCATGCTTGAGTTGAAATATTTTATGAATTCCATGCTTGAGTTGAAATATTTTATGAATTCCATGCTTGAGTTGAAATATTTCCAGACCTCCTGAGTCTAAGCTCGTTGCTCATGGGCGCTTATTATAGACAAACTGATACAGTAATGTAACTGAAGTTTTTCATACTGCTGGATTAGGCTTGAACTTAATATAGGTATACAGTACACCAAATTAATTTAATCGGCATACTGTACACCAACATAATGTAAACGGTACACCCAATTAAAAACCTCCTTTACAATAACCGCAGGTCATATTCTGTAGCACCCGAAGCGAAGTAAAAACGGGGGGGGGGGGGGGGGTTCTTCAGTATATATGGTTTCCGAAATCAAATGTGTGCCCTGTGAAGTGGACCGTATTAAAACGAATTCGTCCGGAAAGAACCATTGCCGATTTCATTGTCTCAGCGTTCTGAAAATAACCTCTGTATAGTCTTTTACATAAATCCAAGGGCCCAGGCAAACAGATTTTGAATGACTTAATGTTTGCGCAAACTATCAACAGTATGTAAGAAAGGAGTAAATTGCATTATTATGCATTATAATTTTACCAGTGAGTCATTTTGTAATTATTAATTTCTTCTATGTTGAGAACGTTAGAAATTTTACATAAAATAAGTATTGTTTTGTTTTCCTGGAAGAATAACAGCTGCAGGTATCGTATGGTCATCCTTAATAATTGGAAACATCCCATGGCCACAATGACTTATGTTCCTTAAACTAATTACTTTGTCATTTACAGGTTAGTGTATCCAATTATTGAAGTTTTTGTTTTCCTGCCATTACCTCCAGCTCTATGCATGATATCTACATAGAAGTAGGTGATAAAAATGACACTGTTGAATTTCTTCAAAATAAATGAGTGCAATTTCCATGAAATAATAACTGTAAATGACAGAATTCTGTTGAGAAATTGTTTCATTCTATTATATATGTTGTCTTCAAATCAATTTAAATTGTATAACGATTACGGTGGTTATATATTGTAGCCATGGAAAAAAAAAATTTCATTTAAGGTTCGTTTTTTCCGTATATTTACAAACTGTTTGACTTATATTTATGACCGGTTATTTTTCTTCTAACTGAAATATGTGGGGATTTGAAATAGTTCATGCGGAGTTATAGTCAACTATCATTACAAGGATCTAATTTGTTTCCGAAATTTGTGCTGTAGTAAAAAATATGTCGTTGTACAGATCGTGCCTTTAATTAGTTTGCCTCTACACAGTTACAACCAGAGAAGATCACTGTGACCTATATTGTATGATTTATTATTGTAGATTAAGTACAATGTATTATTATTTAGCTCATGACCACTGAGATTCTTCTGTGCTATATACGTGTTAGCCTAAGCAGATGGCCCTTTCTCACCAGTACTTACGAAAAAATATGTTTATTCAATGGCAAACCTTTTATATTAATGACTATACTATTCGATTACCCTCCCTTTTTATTTTTGTACCCACCTACCGTTTTTAAAAACGAAAAGCGTGAAGGATATAAAAAAAATTCACAAAACTTGGTCGTTTCATTCATCAATTTGTCATTTCTAACCTGATTGTCGCTAGGTGGCCCATACCATTGTCATCTTGTTCGTGTTTCAAACCAACGGAAGCTGTTGATGTAAATAACCAGACAGACTGCTCACTGTACTTTGCCGGTGTGTAGGACAGTCCATTTTCAATAAAAACGGTGTCGTCTGCATTCGATATTTGCAATGTCTAGTTTTAACACTTCTAAAACAAACCGAACAAATGTAAAGATATAACTCTTGTATACGTGTGTTCAAAGGGATGTAACTCCCAAAGTTACGAAAATTTATGGAATTATTCAGAGCTTATCGAAGACGGCCAACTACATCACATCTGTTGTCTGAAAAAATAGACTCGGTCATGGAAATATGGCGACCTTGTTACTAAATAAACTCCCGTATGGTTTGAAACGCCAACAAGCTGACAGTGTTGGGGACCCCCATGGCGACAATCAGGTTAAAAATTATACATTGAAGGATGAAAAGACTAATTTTTGTGCATTTTTGATATACTTGATGCTTTTCGTTTCTAAAATCGGTAGGGGGGTACAAACAAACGAGAGGTTAAGCGAATACTATATACATTGTGTATTATGATAAATTATCCTCAACAGGTTAAATGAGTATTGTGCATGTGAATGAATGAATGAATGAATGAATGAATGAATGAATATAGGAATTAGATGAGTGTACTACTTGCATTTCATGTGAGGCCTCAGCTGTAGTAGCTAACCAAGGTAATGACTGATGCATGAACCATGCTTCTAATGATAATCATACTGGTTGTCATTGCAAGGCAGCTCAAAACCTGTGACTTTCACCCAGTAACATCTATTTTTAGAAGTGGACAATTACAATAGCTTCTAAAGCAGATTTTAAGAACAATGATTTAAAAACAAAATGTAGCTCATTATATTACCTACTCTTTCATATTATAGAAGAGAATATTCATTTTATGTTTAATATCTTTTCTATCCTGTCACAGTGGCCAACATTTCGTTCTCTATATCTCTATAGATTGAATTTATTTTCTGCATGACAATTAATGATTACAATGGTTGCTGGAAACTACCAAAAGCTTAGTGTATTCCAGCTGCGTAATTGGATTATTTTATAGTTTAGATGTGTTATCGCTTTGTCTTATCGTTGTTATACCGACCTGTATTTATGAAAATAATGAGTCAGAAATATAAGATTTTACTTCATATCTGTTGTTGTTGTTATAATTTTTTAAATCAATTTATACTTTCTGCATATAATACACGTGTCACTCTTTAATATTTTGTTATTATTATTATTCTCTAGAACTTAAACGTTTACATACATTGTTCTCTCTTGTTCCCGCTAAAATTTAAATCCCGAGGAATGAAAGATTCAGTTTAAGCAACAATATGTACAGGAAATGTGCACGGATGTCATGGGGAAGTTGCTCTCAGAGTCGGAGGATGAATATTCAATTATAAAGATGATCTTTGCCACCCAACACGCTTGCACCCATCATTCCTCCGTCAGAACCCCGAATATTCCATTGTTGTGGTGGGTGTTGATTGTAGTGTGATTTTATTAATTCTTCTTAACTATATGCAAATATGAGAAATAATAATTTGAGTCAGTGTGGGATGTCTGACAGTTTTGCATGCGATTTGTGTGAGTATGGGATGTCTGACAGTTTTGCATGCGATTTGTGTGAGTATGGGATGTCGGACAGTTTTGCATGCGATTTGTGTGAGTATGGGATGTCGGACAGTTTTGCATGCGATTTGTGTGAGTATGGGATGTCGGACAGTTTTGCATGCGATTTGTGTCAGTATGGAATGTTTGACAGTTCTACATGCGATTTGTGTCAGTATCGGGTGTATGACAGTTCTGCGTGCGATTTATGTCAGTATGGGGTGTCTGACAGTTTTGCATGCGATTTATGTCAGTATGGGGTGTCTGACAGTTTTGAATGCGATTTATGTCAGTACGGGGTGTCTGACAGTGTTGCATGCGATTCGAAGAATATTTGTTAGAAATCATGCAGAGTATGCTTGTAAAATGAGGTGACTACAACGAGTAAATACTAAGTTGTTTCACGCTACCCTCTCCGCCCCCCCCCCCAAAAAAAAAAAAAATGTTTTCCCTTGTTGACTCCCAAGTATACTAAGAGAACGTGAGTTTTGTTTGTCGACATACCATGGAACATGAGCCTTTAAACCCTTTTCATTACAGAAGCCCCACCCATCAAGCACAAGTTTCCCCTACTGCTATGAAGACACACTAAAATTGCACAGGCCTCCTCTTTAAAGATTTAATATAACTACACTGTTTGGTGCCACCCGCCCCACTCTATCTTTCTTTCACACACACACACACACACACACACACACACACACACACACACACACACACAATGTGTGCATGCATACACACACCCACACTGACTCACAGTTCTCTTTTGCCTTACAAAATGTATTGTATGCCTGTCTACATGCATGAGAGGACCCACATATACTAATTCACACAAACGTTTCGTTGTCGAGTACATGTAGTGCTGTCGTATTTGAGGAAGTGAATAAAGCAGATTGTTATTATTATTACCTGACGCTATGTGCTTTATATCCTCTTCCAATCAGGAAGTAACAAACATACAGTGTGTGGAATAAGATCTACAGAGTTTTCATATTAGTGCCAGAAAATGGGTACATATTGTAAGCAAAATGTAATTTTCATATTTGGATTAGCTGCCGTTCGAAAAGTCTTCGCAGGTAAGTGTAACTGGTGGAACTACCTGTGCTTATTTGTAACCTAAAATAGTGCTTTACCACTTGTATTCAATGACCCAATTGTAAAAATAGATTGCAAAATTGGAGTATATAATACATATATGTCCATATTTTCTTTCCCTCTTTCTCTTGCCACTCTCCTTGCATATTACACTTTGTACACTAGCATCATCTATCCAACCAACTCTTCATCCCGTTGTTTCAAATGCTTTTGAGCAAGAAAGTCAGGCTTAACCCCAAGTCAGATGTGATCCTTGGAGTATGCCTAGGTAATTTAAATTTAACATGCTAGTAGAGGAACCAAATTTTTAAAAAAAAATGAAGATATGTGATACTAACTTCGCTCTAATAAAAGTCAAAGAACGTCAAAGTTTGCAGATTATGAGCTTAAGCTTGAGTTTTGTGCTCAAAAGTTTTAAATCAATACAGTGCCTGATCTGATATTACAGTGCCTGATCTGATATTACGTTCCCTGATCTGATATTACAGTGCCTGATCTGATAGTACGTTGCCTGATCTGATATTACGTTGCCTGATCTGATATTACAGTGCCTGATCTGATATTACAGTGCCTGATCTGATATTAAGTTGCTTAATCTGATATTACAGGGCCTGATCTGATATTACGTTGCCTTATCTAATATTAAGTTGCTTAATCTGATATTATGGTGCCAGGGTCTGATATTACGTTGCCTAATCTGATATTACGTTGCCTAATCTGATATTACGTTGCCTTATCTAATATTACGTTGCCTAATCTGGTATTACGTTGCTTAATCGGATATTATGGGGCCTGATCTGATATTATGGTGTCTGATCTGATGTTATAGAGCCTGATCTGATATTATGGTGTCTGATCTGATGTTATGGGGACTGATATGATATTATGGTGTCTGATCTGATGTTATGGGGACTGATATGATATTATGGTGTCTGATCTGATCTGATGTTAATGGGACTGTTATTGATGAGGGTTAAACAAGCACACACAAAAATCGGGCCTATACAACGCTAACATATTATAAATTTATAAATTGGAAATCATGGAACGGAACATATTACTTTTAAAATTTGTGCAAACATATAAACGATGTCTTTGATTCATTATTCATCAACATTATTTGAACATAATAGTATATTCAACATCGTAATGACAAGGAATTGATACGCATATGAGAATATACCGCCAAAATCCTCCTCCTATATTCCTATATCTTTCCAATTATGGGTCCTCGTCCAAGAGAAGTGTATAGTGTCGAAATTTGATAAGTGATGGCATGGTGGGGCGTTGAAGTATATATATATATATATATATATATATATATAATATATATATATATATATATATATATATATATATATATATATATATATATATGCTATTTGGGCTATACAACCAACTTATCTGGCATAGGTAGCTTATTTCAGTATGACTTTTATTATATATTATGCTAAAATGTTTAGCATTGTGTGCGGATTCCTAATTCTACTGTACTGAAAGATCTGGGTCCACAGATGTAAGTAGCCATTTATACCTTGCTCTAAATGAGAATTTACAGCATATTTATACAATCTATATCCAATGCACTCTGCTTCATTGTAGACCTTATCTTCCTCAAACTGACTATAACCTTAAATATACCTTGTTTAAGGATACGCCCAGGCATGCTGGATTCTTTTCATATGTTTCTGGTTTCATATTTCAAATAGCTAATGGGACTTATATGAGTTATATAGTCCCCAACAAAGCAGCCTAACAATCTATCATAGCGGCTTCAAGAACAGATTAAAATAATTATTTTGATTTGAGATGCATAAATCGCGTAAAAAAGTACATGATACGGCTGGCTTACGCAACATAGTAATCTAAAGGTGGATTGTTAAACTCGACTTATCTCGGTTTGCTATGCAATTTTATATGCCTTACGACTGACGCTAAATTATAATTCATATGTTCCGTTCCTAGAGCTTTCTCCTCATCCATATCATCTTCCACCTCCCTTTCATTCTCGTTCCCCCTCCTTTTCCTCTTCTTTATCAAATAGTTTTCTTTCAAATCATATGAATGCATTGACGCACATCAAAGGATGTTGATATTGTCTTATTTTTTATTTCACCTTTTATGAATGTCGTTGTCAGTAATGTCACAATACCATCAGTCCGGCTGGTTATCCTTCTCACAGTAGTTCTCAATGACAGGCCAGTGCGCAGTTTCGTGCATATATGCAATGAGGTTATAGCTCAACAAGAATTACCTATCCAGTTTTGATATTTCATTAGAATACAAAATATGCCCTAGTCCATTAGAGAAAAGGTAAAGTGGTATGCGCAAACGGTGCATTATGAATGCGCACGAATTAATACATTCAGACCATGCAGCAAGATGTATGCACACCAATACCTATTCTGCGAGTAGTCTAAGACAGCGTGAACATTCCAATGAAATATGAAACTGACAGGTCATTTATATCAAGCTATAGATAACCAAATTTTTTAAGGTATCATCATAAGGATATGACATGAAAGGGAACTAAGAAAGTAAACCTGTAACTGTTAACTATTATTATGATTAGATTTCACTCATTTAGGCAATTAAAGATTTAAGTGTAATTATTGTTTTAGGGTGTCAGGCTAAAACTGTTTTAGGAGATTTCATTGCTATGTAGATAAACAAAAAATAAGGTAACCCACTAGAACTTTGGTACTCGCTCTACAAGGAAGTACTATTCCATTTTAATTTCGCTTTTTTTCTTCCTTCTTTTCTTTCCTCCTTATTTTCTCAACTTTATATAGTATATCCAACACATTTTAATTAACGGTTTCTCCTTTTATCTTTCTTCTTTTCTTTATCATCATCTTTCACCAACCCCCTCGTTGTTCATTTTTGTTGTTTATATACCTTTGCTAAATATTATTGTTTAACTAAGAGACTCTTCACTTTGACTATTCAACAATTTAAAAAGCAATAGTCGCCAAAACTCAGTATCGTCCGCCATATATTCATATTTATTTACAATACTTGTATCGTCAAAGGAGAAGTATATTATAAGCAATTGGCTTTCGTTCTAGTCCTTCTCCTTCTATATTGTACATCTTGTAATCTCCAATTACAAATTTATGAAATGAAAAATGTTTAAACTAAATTTGGTACAGAATACGTGTTTTTTGTTTTCATTACGAGAAACATAATAAAGAAAACAGTTCAGGGTACTATGACAAAAAGTACATCAGTGTAATTTATTTGTATCTATTTGTATGTGTCTGGGCTGCCATGCATATCTGAGAAGCTGAATTTTACCATACTGCCGCGAATTTATTACATACCCAGCGGGTGTGATTCAAATTCATTACGTCTTCACTAGACCTTTTTAAAGGGCTAAATTAAACATAAATCACGCACAACATTTCCAACAAGGAAGTATCACACCGTATTCATTTTATTTTTTTATTCACTTCAATAATTTGGATCATCTTAATTTGTGAACTGTGCTCATAGAACAAGTTATGTTTAAAAGGATTAACAATTTCAGCAGTTTAATATAGAAATAGTGTTTTGGAAAAATCTTTACCTCTAGTCCAACCAAACCCCTTTTGTTTTTTGGGGTTTGTTTAATTGCTTTTTTTCGGTGGTGGTGGGTGGGGTCTAATGGCATTGGCTACTGAAAGATCCGGTATGTATAATTCATCATTATCCAATATACGGGAGTCGCGTTAGCTCAGTTGGTAGAGCGTCGGTTCGATACCCGTCCAGGCCAGTCTGGCTCGGCATCATCGGTGTGTCCATGGGAAAGGCACTAAGCTTACATTTAATGTGTTAAAAATGCCGTTAAAACCAACAAAAACAAACATTATCCAGTATGCACTCATATAACCCCGAAAACTACACAGAATAAAATATTCAGAGAATAGGCGTAGAAAGGTTAATGGAAATTTGCCATACAACCTCTTCAATAATATCATATCAACACGGAGTTTCCGCTGAACTAGTCTTATGACATGTAGTTGGTCCTAAATGAAGATGGTGCCGATCTGACCTCAAAAAATGGCCGCTATGGCGGCCACCTTAAAACTCCTTGTATTGCCAGTCTCCTTGAACAGATCATTGTACTGACGTGGCGCTTAACACTAAAACACTTCTTGCGTACCTATCTTTCCTCCAAAATGGCCACTGCGACGGCTATTTGTTTTGAAAAATTGTTATCGCCTCTCCTCCAAAGCAGGCGGTAGCATCGACATGGGATTTTCACTAAAGCACTTCTTGCAATATTTCGTTGGTCGTGAATTAAAATGTTTCAGATCTGATCTCCAATATGGCTGCCACAGTGGCCATCTTAAAAATCTTGTTTTCGCAACTCCTTCTGAATCAATGGTTCCATCTACATTGGGTTTTCACGAAAACATTTTTTCAATATGTAGTTTGTCCTTACATTAATTATGTCGATTAGATTTCCAAATGCCATCTAAAAATCTTGTTATGACTACTCTCCTGAATGGACTTGGGTTACTCATTAAAAACTTTGAGTGATTTGTAGTTGGTCTTAAATGAAAATTGTGCAAATCAGACCTCCTCAAGCCGTATCAGCGGCCATCTTGAATATCTTGCTGTCGATATTTTTCTTAAGCGGATGGTCTTATTCATGAGGTTTTCACTAACACGTTTCTACAATATAAATTTGGTCCTGAATTGAAATGTGCCAGTCTTACAACTAAGATGGCAACTATGGTGGCCATTTTGAAAATCGTGATATCTTCAGTCCATCTGAACGGATGGTTTCATCAACATGGTTTTGTTTCCCGAAGTATTTATTGCAAGATATAGTTGCTCTGAAAACAAAATGGTGTAAATTTGACAACCAACATGGCAGCACTGTTGTGAATGAGTTTGAAAACCAGACCTACTTGAGATTGGGGTGATGTCAAAGGTCACTTACTATCTTTTAGTACTTCACTCGGTGAATTGTACATAAACACGAGGATTTTATAAGTGATTTTTTTTTCAATAACCATTTGATAGTCATCATTCTCATATTCTGGTTTGGTAGCATAATAACTCAAACAAGTATGAACAGGTTTTTATCAAACTCAGTTTGTGGATATCTCTGAAGAATACCTTAAATGTGTGTCAGTCCAAAGGTCAAAACTTGCGCTTTCAACCAGAATATATTTATGAATAGAGCACTTACAAAAACTTTTAATCGTGGATTGTAACCAAATTAAGCATGTGCGTGTATCTTGACAGTATCTGAGACGATATCAATGATCTTCTATCCATGACATGACATATGGTTCAATTATAAAGGCCGTAAAAAATATTTGTGTACTGCACATTTTTTGAGAACATGTTAACCCAAACATGTAAGAAAATATGGTATGTTGGAGTTTCTGAAGAATATTTGAGTTGGCTTCACTACTCAGCAGTTAAAAGGAATATAAGGAGGAAAGAAATGGTCTTCCCGTGGATTCCTACACATTTGTATCGGTTAGTAGTGCGTTAGTCCCTCCGAGTTAAAATCTACTCCAATTTTTTTTTCTCCACTGGAAACAAAAATACCCAGGCCCGAGAGAGCGAGCATTAAAGTTTTCTAGAAAAACAGGGAAAACCTAAATTAATATTTGCTCATTACCATACTCTGGATTTTTATTCAGAAACATTTTGAGCATTAAAATGAGAAATTAGCTATATTTTTCTTTCTCTCTTCTACTCTTTTTTTTAGTAACAAATGAGTTTTTGTTCTCTTTTGCTTCAGATTGCAATGTAGGTTACTGGGGAGAGACGTGTGAGAAACAATGTGGAAAATGTGCTGGCACTGGATCCTGCTCCAACGTCACAGGGTATTGTGACAACAATTGCATTTCTGGATGGACAGAGCCGTCGTGCACAAAAGGTACAAAACTTTCTTTCCAAAATGAATTGAAGATGATTCATAAATACAACCTATTTGAATTTTGTCAACATTGTATATAGAGCTAACGAAAGTCGAAAATAAGACTCATATGAATGTGCACAGTGAATTATTTTATGTAGTGACTAGAGTCATTGTGAGCTACTATCGTATATATATATATATATATATATATATATATATATATATATATATATATATATATATATAACGTTCTAAATGAAACAAATTCTTTATGAGTGAACAGTAAGTCAGTGTATTTCCTCAAAATACTCCAAATTCACCTCTACACTCTTTCCCACTCTGATTATTTAATTATTAAATGTCATTTTGTATTCACTTTTTGGTATGTTGTTCACACACTGGAAAACTGCATTTCCAACCGTATGGCGGTTTTCAAATTGTCTGCCCCTCAGCGAATCTTTGACAACAGGATTCAACCAAAAATCACATGGAGCTAAAGCAGGGCTTTATGGAAGATGTGGCAAAATTTTAATGCTGTGTTCCTTCAGGAAGCCTGCCACGTCGGCGGACGTATGTAACTCTGCGTTTCATGGATTAGATGAATACCGCAGGTACCTGTGCGTGGACGGGTGGTTCAATAGTGTTCCACAACTTCTGGCAACACATTGGAGGTATCAAATTGTCCAGTGACACTATCAGAGTCTGGCACAGGTACCTGGGTCACCATACCTTTTGCATCGAAGCATAATGTGTATAACACTCTCTTGACATTCCGACAGCGTCGAGCGATTTATGGTATCTGCTCGTTTTCTCCGATCTAAACTTTATTATTTTCACTTGAGTCTGTTACGACTCTATGGTCTAAGAAAAATGTAACAGAAAGAAAGTGAAACCAACAAATCAAGTAAAAAATCAACAAGCAATTTATTACTAGATAATTAAAATGAAAAATCAAAAAAGTCACTTACAGTAATGTGTTTTGAAATCCTAATAATCCAATAAGAATGATTGTTCTAATCACAAGTCCTAAATATAGAATGTTCCGAATTCACGGGTCTGTCCTTGAATGTTATGATGTGCTAATGGTCTCCAAAGTCCTGATGTACTAGTAATCTTGATGTGCTGATGTCAAAATGAAGTATTCCAAAATATCTGAATATAAGTTCACATAAATTCCAAAATCATCAATTAAAAATCCAAAATCCAAAAGTTTATGAGCACTGTTATAATCCAATGAATATTTAAAATAATTCCTCTCTTAGAATTTGGAATGAATTTTCAACTGTAATAGCTCTTTACAAGACTGATGGTAATGTCAAAACTGAATAAATGTCCACCAAACATGGTATATATAAAGATTGGTCACAGAATGTTCTAGAATGTGTGTCATCTTAATGGAATTTTACTTGTAAACAAAAATCAACCTTGACCTTCAAATTGAGAAAACATATTGATCAAAACAACCTTATTCAAGGACACTAGGTAAACATGTTTTTCCTGATAAACATAAAGATTTAAGCAAATATTAAAGTGAAGAAACATTTATAATTTCCTAAAATATTTATAATATTATATAAACATCATACATAACACCTCCCCTCATAAAGAAAAAGAAAGATTTATGTAATAAAGCTTTCTTTTGAATATACATCTAATACTATAATAACCAAAATTACATAAGAACATGTTTTATGATACTGGACTTAATTACATCAAGCAATATTACATTTCTAGGCACGTGAGAGTGCATCTGCAATCACATTGTCTTTTCCCCTAATGTGTTTGATGTCAATGTTATATTCTTGCAATATCAAACTCCATCTCAACAATCTCCGATTTTTATCTTTCATTTTGTTGATGAAAGTAAGGGGATTGTGATCACTGTACACAATAATTGGAGAAAGAGCTGAGGTGACATACACTTCAAAATGCTGTAAAGCCAATATCAAAGCCAAACATTCCTTCTCAATTGTGGAATAATTTTTCTGGTGCTTGTTTAGTTTTTTTAGAAAAATAACACACAGGGTGATCCACACCACTTTTGTCTTCCTGAATCAATACTCCACCAACCCCTACATCACTTGCATCAACAGATAATTTAAATGATTGGCTAAAATTTGGTGCAGAAAGAACTGGTGCATTCTTAAGCATGGCCTTTAACTTGTCAAAAGATTCCTGACACTTGTCAGACCAAAAAAATGTGGTTTTCTTACTCAATAAACTTGTTAAAGGTTCAGCAATTTTGGAAAAATTGGAACAAAATTTCCGATAATATCCAGCCATACCTAGAAATCGCATCAGTTGCTTTTTACAAATTGGAACTTGAAATTCAGAGATAGCTTTGACCTTAGCTTCTATAGGTTTAACTTGACCTTGTCCCACAATATGTCCTAAAAATGTGACACAAGCATGGCAAAACTCACTTTTGCTCAAATTAATTGTCAGATTCGTATCACTGAGTCGATCGAAGAATTTTCGAATGGTTTCCAAATGATCTTCCCAGGTGTTGTTGTAGATAATGACGTCATCGATATAAGCGTCACAATTATCAAGACCAAATGTTATCATGTTCATCAGACGTTGAAACGTTGCAGGCCAATTTTTCATTCCAAACGGCATGACTTTATGTTGATAAAGTCCATCTGGAGTTGCAAATGCTGAAATTTCTTTTGCCCTTTCCGTCAGTGGAATTTGCCAGAATCCTTTTAAAAGGTCAAACTTGGTGACATATTCCGCATTTCCAATTTTATCAATGCAATCGTCCATTCTTGGGATTGGAAATGAATCAGTTTTGGTGACACTGTTGACTTTTCTATAGTCAGTACACATACGGAATGTATTATCTGGCTTGGGAACAAGAATACATGGTGAACTCCAGTTACTTTTACTTGGTTCTATGAAATCATTCTCCAGTAAATACTGAATTTCTTTCTTCAGATAGTTCTGTTTGAGAGGATTCATCCTATAAGGATGCTGTTTCACAGGCGCAGAATCTACAATGTCAACGTCATGATAAATTTTACTTGTTCGTGTTGGAACATCAGGAAACAAGTGCTCATAGTCATATAATAGCTGTTTTAGTTCATTTCTTTCCTGTTCTTGTAGATGTGAAAGTTTCTGGTCTAGGTTGTTCAATATTTCTGAATTCCGAAGATTGGTTATACCAGAGTCACTATAGTCTGATCGTATTCCATCGTTGATATCTTCACTGTGTGGGACAGGTACAACTAAATTAACTGAATAATTAGCTGAGCTATCTCTGTCAAAATATTCCTTTAACATATTTATATGACAAAGTTGTTTCTGTTTCCGTCTCCCAGGAGTGTTAATGATATAATTTAAGTCATTTACTTTCTTTGCAACGGTATAAGGACCATAAAATTTAGCCTGAAGAGGATTTTGAGGTATGGGAAAGAGAGCCAGAACTTTGTCACCAGGTTTAAAACTCCTTTCCTGTGTATTTCTGTCATACCTTAATTTCATTTTTGACTGGGTAGTGTGAAGATTAGTTCTTGCTACTTCACAGGCCTTTGACAACTTGTATTTGAAATCAGAAACATAATCAAGAAGATTAATCTTCGAATCTTCATTTGAAAGAAGTTTCTCTTTCAATAATTTCAATGGTCCACGGACAGTATGACCAAAAACTAGTTGAAAGGGACTAAAACCCAACGACTCTTGAACTGATTCCCTAACAGCAAACAACAACAAATGAACACCCTCATCCCAATCCTTTTCTGTATCAAAGCAATATGATCGAATCATATTCTTCAAAGTTTGATGAAATCTTTCCAAAGCACCTTGACTTTCAGGGTGATAGGCAGAAGATTTAAACTGTTGGATGCCTAATTCATGCATAACTTGTTGGAAGATTCCAGACATAAAATTTGACCCTTGATCAGACTGGACAGATTTGGGAAGGCCAACAAGTGTAAAAAACTTCACCAAAGCTTTCACAATAGTTTTAGTTTTTATATTTCTCAGAGGAATTGCTTCTGGAAATCTTGTAGATGTACACATGATGGTCAACAAGTATTGGTTGCCTGACTTGGTTTTAGGTAAAGGACCAACACAGTCTACTATTATTCTACTAAATGGTTCATCAAATGCAGGAATAGGTTGCAGATGAGCCTTAGGTATCTTCTGATTGGGTTTTCCTACCATTTGACAAGTGTGACAAGATCTGCAGTATTTAGAAACATCACTTTTGAGTTTCGGCCAATACAAATGATTCAAGATCTTGTGATAAGTCTTACGGACTCCTAAATGACCAGCCAAAGGAGTTTCATGGGCTAAATTAAGAATTTCCTGTCGATATGACTTAGGAACAACAATTTGATAGCTCACTGACCACTCGTCACCAGCGGGTACATCAGGTGGTCTCCATTTCCTCATAAGGACCCCATTTTTCACAAAGTAACACACTGGAACTTGTGTGGCTTCAGTTTCACTAATAGCCCTCTGAAACAAACAAGATATCTCGGGATCTTGCTCCTGTTCAACGACAAGAGATTGTCGTTTGTCATCCTGATTAGAACAAAGAGAATGAGTTGCCAAAAGAGGATCACTGTGATCAATACCATTTGATTGATCAATACCTGAGGAAAAAGTGACCTCATCAAAAGACTGACCAATACATGTGTCAGCTAAAGGAATAATATCCTGATCAACATCACTCTTAAGAGCTCTTTTTGCCATAGCTCTAGTAACTGCACAAGCAGGGTACAAATCAGGGATTTCAGTTTCGACAGGATCAACTTTCTGATCCAAACAAGGCTTGTCAGTTACAAGTGGATTAACCACAACCTTATCTCCAGCTAGGTCATTGCCTAGTAATAAATGAACACCCTCTATGGGTAAAGAAGTCACTGCCCCAACAGTCACAGGTCCAGAAACTAAGTCTGATGCCAAATTTACACAATGAAGAGGAACATTTACAAAGCGGCACTCTACTCCCTGAACAAGAACACTTTCACTTGAAGAAGACTCCTCAGACAAAGGCAAAGTACCTGATAATAAAAGACTCTGAGAAGCTCCAGTGTCCCTTAATATTTTAATTGGGATAGGTTTGGCAGAATCACCAATAAGTGATATAGAACCTTCCGACATGAATGGTTCATAAGCCTCCAAAATAGAATCAGACTGGGATTTGTTTGACCCAACAAATGTATTGCTTTCAATACAAGACCGTGACCTTGACCTCGTAGAAATAAGAGCATTTGGAAAAGCTCTGTCTTTTCTCTGTTGCTTATTTTTCAACTTGAAGCAATCAGAAATAACGTGCCCTTTCTTTTTACAATAAGTGCACTTAGGAAGAGATAAGGATTTCTGATCAGTCTTATCAGATGTTTGATTCCTAACAGTTGTGCTGTTGTGAAATTTGGAAGTACTCGAATGAGATTGAAATGGTTTTTTACCAGAAAACTGCTGAGAGGACGACTTATTGCCAAATGAAATTTTGTGAGTCAAGGAATAATCATCAGCCATACGAGCAGCATTTTCCAAAGTTTCCACATTCTGCTCGTCAAGATAGGTTTTAACATCACTATGGATGCACCTCTTGAACTCTTCAATTAATACGAGCTGTCTGAGGTTATCATAAGCTTGATCAACTTTCTTGGCTGAGCACCACCTATCAAATAGTTGTTCTTTATCCCTTGCAAATTCGACATGAGTTTGTCCAGTTTCTTTTCTACAATTCCTAAACCTTTGTCGATATGCCTCTGGTACCAACTCATAAGCTTTCAAGATGTACTCCCTAACCACATCATAATCAGTGCTTTGTTGTACTGACAGTGAAGTGTAGACTTCACGAGCTTTGCCAATAAGTACACTTTGTAATAACAAAGTCCAATGCTCTCTGGGCCATTTCAAGTTTTCAGCTATTTTCTCGAAATGAAGAAAGTATTTATCTACTTCTTTTTCCTGAAAAGGGGGTACTAACCTAATATATCTAGTAACATCAAAACCTGAACTTGTTTTTAAAGGAGTGGAGTGTGCTCTGTTTGCCAGTTCTAATTCTCTTAATTTAAATTGCATTTCCCTTTCTTCTCTTTGCATTTGTATCTGCCTCTCTTCTTTCTCTCTCTCCATCTGTATCCGCATTTGTCTCTCTTCTGTCTCTCTCTCCATCTGTATCTGCATTTGTCTCTCTTCTTTCTCTCTCTCCAACTGCCTCTCTTCTTTTTCTCTCTCCGTCTGCCTCTCTTCTTTCTGCATTTGTATCTGCCTCTCTTCTTTCTCTCTTTCTCCATCTGTATCTGCCTCTCTTCTTTCTCTCTCTGCATCTGTATCTGCCTCTCTTCTTTCTCTCTCTCTCTCTCTCTCTCAGAAGCTTTGCCAATTCTAAATCCATCTGGTTCTTTAACTCTAATTCCCTTAATTTCCTGTCAGAACCAGATACAGGCTTTCTCTTCAAACTTAAAGCACTATTTTCAAAAATTCCCTTTCCTACTAAATACTGAATTAAAATAATCTTTATCTCCTGTTTTGTCAATGATACTTTTGCCTCAGATAGACTGTATTTTCTGGCAAGCTCGAGCAACTCATCCTTTCTCATGCACTCTAACCCCTCCTGGGTAGGTTTTGAAATGAAATTCTGAACATTAGATGCCATAGTAAATGCTTGTTGGTTTCACACAAAAAAAAATTTCTCTTTTAAAAATCTTTGCCAAAGACAAAAAAAAATTCAGAGACAAAATCAATATGAATTTCAAAGATAAATTTAATATCTCTAATATGCTTTAAAGAAATTCAATCCCGGAACGACGAGCCCCCAATTTCTGTTACGACTCTATGGTCTAAGAAAAATGTAACAGAAAGAAAGTGAAACCAACAAATCAAGTAAAAAATCAACAAGCAATTTATTACTAGATAATTAAAATGAAAAATCAAAAAAGTCACTTACAGTAATGTGTTTTGAAATCCTAATAATCCAATAAGAATGATTGTTCTAATCACAAGTCCTAAATATAGAATGTTCCGAATTCACGGGTCTGTCCTTGAATGTTATGATGTGCTAATGGTCTCCAAAGTCCTGATGTACTAGTAATCTTGATGTGCTGATGTCAAAATGAAGTATTCCAAAATATCTGAATATAAGTTCACATAAATTCCAAAATCATCAATTAAAAATCCAAAATCCAAAAGTTTATGAGCACTGTTATAATCCAATGAATATTTAAAATAATTCCTCTCTTAGAATTTGGAATGAATTTTCACAACTGTAATAGCTCTTTACAAGACTGATGGTAATGTCAAAACTGAAAAAATGTCCACCAAACATGGTATATATAAAGATTGGTCACATGACAGAATGTTCTAGAATGTGTGTCATCTTAATGGAATTTTACTTGTAAACAAAAATCAACCTTGACCTTCAAATTGAGAAAACATATTGATCAAAACAACCTAATTCAAGGACACTAGTTAAACATGTTTTTCCTGATAAACATAAAGATTTAAGCAAATATTAAAGTGAAGAAACATTTATAATTTCCTAAAATATTTATAATATTATATAAACATCATACATAACAAGTCGCTCTCGAAAAAGTAAATCCATGTTTCAGCATTTGTGACAATCTCATTCAAAACGTCTCTGGTCACTCTTTTCATATTTAGCGAGTAGCTATTTGGCGATTTCCACCAGAGTCTGTTTTTCATCAGCCGTCAACAAATGCGGGACACATCTTGCACAAAACTTTCTGAGCTTCAAATTATTCTTCAATGTATTGAAAATAGCTGACAAATAATGCCTGTGATAACAGAAATATATTCCACTGTGTGTCAAGCACCTTCGTCAATTTCCCCCATCACAGCAGCCTCTTCGCGCTGAGCGATCGCTGACAACAGTCTTCCAGAACGTGAGTCATCTTCCATAGATTCGCGACCATCTTTACAACGATGAAACCACCTGCAAAATGTAGGATATGACAGTAAATTTGATATGTAAACTTTATCCAATACGCCCTTAATATCAGCCAGAGAGTACCATAAGACCGCCCAGATTTTACAGTATGCTCTTTGCTCTGTAGCAGAATTATTGTTCTCCTTCTTCAACATATTTAAATCACTGTCATTTACCCATGTTACGTCACAGGCTTATATGTGTGCAGGTGTCTGGCGTACTGCACGTGCAGCTGCAGATCATTGTATAGCACTTTATTTTGTCTATCGATCGGTGTGAAATGTATTTACACGTTCAAAGAAACAAAAAAGTTATAAGAAAATATTCAGAACTTTTCAAATACCGCTCGTTGATCTCTGTGACGTATTGTAACCAGGAGAAAGGGGTTTATTGCAAGATGAACTTAAATTTTATAACACTTTACAGTTTTAGAGAAATGGAACACAATGGTAGGCCTAACACTGATGTCTCCTGGTAAAGACAAAAAAATATTAGTCTGAAGAAATATGCATATGTCTCAGCTATACTTTGCAGAAAAGATAAAATGCCGTTGTTCTGTGCCCTGCCCCAGTTTTAATTCTTGTCTACTGAGAGATATGTATGTAATATAAATTTTGAAAGAGCATAACAACAGCTGTATTTTTCAAACTTGAAATGTACATACAACACCTGAAGACGACCGCCTTCTACCTGGTGTGTATAGTGCGTTCTAGATAAAGAGCAGAATTCAGAGAACCCATGATTGACACGATTCTAAACAAATGACGCCTAATTGTTGAATACTCCGGTATTAGAAGTAACTGCATGTCTGTCTGTCTGTATGTATGTATTTATTTATGTATGTATGTATGTATGTATGTATGTATGTATGTATGTATGTATGTATGTATGTATGTATGTATGTATGTATGTAAATATGTATGTATGTATGTATGCATGCATGCATGCATGCATGCATGTATGTATGTATGTATGTATGTATGTATGTATGTATGTATGTATGTATGTATGTATGTATGTATGTATGCATGAATGAACACAGTTAACTCATATTAGCTACCTATTTGGAAACTGACAATAATGTACATGTGCACTGTTGCTGGTGTAAGAAAGAAAATGTATGAAAGGCCACCGCTGCCAAAAATATGAAATTAACACAAAATAAGTAAATTTCAAATAAAGCAAGAAAAGCTCAAATAAAACAAACAATGCTTACAAAATAAAATGATTAAAGCTAAGACAATCTAATCAACTCTTAAATAAAATAAAATGAGGAACAAACGAAACAGAAAGCGCTGTATAATGTAAATAGCGGAGTAAAACAAACGGAGAAGAAGCAGAACAAGCTGATGACGACTGAAACAGAATAAAAACAAATGAAACAAACTAACATACAATGAATCAAGCAACACCCATGCTAGGCAAACAAATGTCAAATGATATGAATACAATAGAAGGAAAAAATGAAATAACTACATGCAAAAGCAAATATTAATCGAACACAAATGCCAAAAGAAACAAGCAAAATACGAATGAAACAATCAAACGCCAAACGAAAAAAAACCTGTTTTTAAATGAAAGAAACAAAAATCAAACTGGTTAAGCTAACATAAAATGAAACAAAGTAACAACAGAAAATGTAAAGAAACACAAGCATGTATATCACCCAATGTGCAAACGCTATCGACAAATAAACGAAACGCGATAGTCAAATAAGCAACTTTATCAAAAGAACAGAGGGCGCTCCTGCATGATAAGGGGAGATTACTTTCATTGAGCCACGAGCGCAAAACATTTGAACAAGGCGCATCTAGTGAGATAAAATGATATATCTAACGCTGTAAGGTTGTTAAATGAAGCAGCTGATTTGTTGTCACACGTCGTAAATACAGGTGGATCAAGGCCACCACCGCCCACTCTGATGACCCCAGTGCTATTGACAGTATTAAGATCGCCCCTGGAATCGAGTGGGGCAACATCATCGACATCGGCTACCACAAACAGTATTATGAAGAAAAAAAAGTTTCTTTTGTAAATCAAATGATATAGACAGATTTCTTATTCTTTTATTGAGAACAAACAGTGCTTTGTTCTAGCTTGTTCAGTGATTCTCTATTTTGCCGAATAAAATGAACCACTGTTTACAAAATAACCCTAATCATCGCTGACAAGTCACCACTATAATGTGAGTTTAATTTGTTGTAAATATAATCATCCTTATGGCTAGTATGTGGAGCAAAACCCAGAATCCAGGAATATTCCATATAGTACTCTTGCTCTCTGTCTCTCTCTGTCTCTCTCTCTCTCTCTCTCTCTCTCTCTCTCTCTCTCTCTTATTTTGTTTCAATTTCATATTTTTGGCGGTCGTAGCCTTCCATAGAAGTATTTTCTCTCGGCGCGACAGATAGGAAACTACTCTCAATCGCTTCCCAACAGAGAAATGCAACCAGGCCTTTTCAACAAAAGCCACTATTAAATGACATTTTTAACATGTTCAATCATTCGTTGTTTCCGACGAAGTTTCTGTAACTCTCTCACAGACTTCAGTTTTTAGACGGATACATATTTTGGTGAATGTATAAGATCGTGATACGACAGTAACGTGTCACCATAATTTTATTAATTATTATTAGTAGTTGTAGTAGTAGTATTTTACATCAAGCTAAGTTTAAGTGGTTTGCTTCTGGTTCAATCTTATTTGCGTTTTCGAGATCAACATCTTGACAACCTTCACAAAAATACGAAAAAAGATTGAACCAGAAGCAAATCACTTAAACTTAGCTTGATGTAAAATACTACTACTACTACTAATAATAATAATAAAATTATAATAATAAAACCACTCGACGAAGTCAATGGAGCCCTTTAGCAAGAACGTTTTCCTTCTGTCCTAACGATGAGTCTGTCCGTCTCTCAAAATTATGGTTTTGCGCAAGATAACTTTACTAAAAATCATTAAACTTCAACCAAATTTGGTGTGCAGCTTTATGATGATGAGTTCTCAAAAGAATTCGACATTCATCCTTCTATCTGATCTTTAAGAAGTGTTATGGCCCCTAATTGTCTGGCCTTCCATATTTCGTTTCCGTAGCCTAACTTTACGAAAACTTGCTGGATTTTAACTAAATTCGGCAGACTGCTTTATGCTGATAAGACCTTAAAAGATGTAATTTCCAGCATGCCACGATATCATTTATTGGAGTCATTCCCCTTAATTCTTTGTCTTCTTGACTTGGGTTTCCGCAGCATATTATGCCTCCTGATTTTCCGTCGTCCTAGTTTGATTTTTGCATCATTACTTTACCAATGGTTGTTTCATTTCAATCGAATTTATTATGCACCTTCATATCGATGAGACCTTGAACGAGTTGGATTTCTAGCATTCCAACTCATCATGTAGAGGAGTTGTGGCCCCTGAATGCCTGTTCTTCTGACTTTGGAGTCTAGTAGAGATTTCTATGTTTGAAGCTCAGTCAAGCATATTGCAATAAGCTGGTCCTTTTGCAATGTACCCACCGCTAATAACTCTAGTTTATTTTCTAACTCCGAGTCTCCGATTACATAGTAATAATTTTATCCGAACCAGTAGCTTTCTTTTTATTTTTGTCGTTTCTTTCTTACATATTTTTCATATACCCCGACGAAGTACCGGGCACATAAACTCCGAAACATTCTTCTGAAACATCTGTCTGTCTCTCAACAAGTTCAGGTTGACATGACCATGTAAAACGGAAGCCAAAATTGTGTGTACAAAAGAATTTCATGACTCCAAATTTAATTATAAAAAGCTAGATTGTGTCTAAACTACAGAGAGGTCTCTATAGCTTCCAAGACCTTCAGTTTCATATCCTAGACCCTGAATTTGTAAAATCTGGCCTCCAGTTTGCTATATACTGGACTCCCAGTTTGCTATATACTGGACTCCCAGTTTGGGAGAAATATGGCCGTGGACTTCCATTTTGAAAATGCTACAGGGAGCTCTGATGGCATCGATTACGATTACATTTTTAAAAAATACAACATTGGTTTATACTAAGAAGAAATCATGGTCGCCAGGCAATGTCTCGATTCTTTGATTCATCATACATATATTACATATCGTTGTTCGCACCATTTAGAGATTTTTTTTCAAAGTTATTTTAAACAGAACCACGTATGATTTTTTTTTTTTTGTTTTTGTTTTTTGTTTTCAGCAATCACTCAGGTGACAATGTCACCTCCTCTTTCGCCAGGGCTCATAGGATCAATTGTTGCACTAATAGGAGTTGCTGCTATAGTGGTAATTGCTGTGACAATCATTTTGATACTAAGGTAACACTATGAGACATTGTTTCAACACCATTTATATCGCTCCCTCGTAATCAGCGAACTTCCTTATGACCTATGTCTAGATAGTTATGTTATGTTATGCTATGTTATATTATGTTATCTTATCTTATCTTATCTTATCTTATCTTATCTTATCTTATCTTATCTTATCTTATCTTATCTTATCTTATCTTATCTTATCTTATCTTACCATTGTAATAAAAAGTGATACCCCGGCCCCGAAAAGAGCTTTCGCCTTCTGTGTAAGTAAATAAAACAGAAATTGATTTCTATTCATGTCAAAACTCCTACGGTTTACCATCAAACCATCATAAATATTATTTTTATAATATTTACACCTGGGAAGTAAGATGTATATAATAATTATTATAGCTGGAGAACACACAAATGTGATCAAAGTATGCTCTAGAAGAGTAGTTGCCGACTCTTTTCCTTTTTATCGAAAACAATAATGCCAATTGTACAACAACGTATAAATATATACCTTCATTCTATGTGTTTCTAATGATGATTACCACTTTCAACGTTCTTATTTATTATTAACTTCTTTCCATTTTTGTTTGACTTTTTTTTACAAAAATCAGCCGCTATTTACCTAAGTCATCCTTAATAGACTGGTACTCTCTCATTTTAGTGTAGCAATGTTTACAGATTTAAAAAGTTAGTGTAAAAATGTTTACAGATTTAAAAAGTTATAAACTTTGGCAACATCTATTCTCGGTCATTCTTTTGATTAAACGGCACAACTTTGCAAATAGTAATAAGATATTCTTTGCAACGTTCTTAATTATCATGATAGATGAATGAATTTTGTCCATGTATTCAGTTGATAATAATAGAGAATGAGTTTGTTGAGCTGTGCATTATTCAACTCTATTTTTGCAGGCATATGAACAAAGGACGTCCATTGAAAAAAGAATTTACCAATAGGTCTCAAGACAACAAGAAATCGCCAAAATCCCAATTCTCCCATGCAAACGCAGAAAAAGGTAAGATTGAAATCTAGAAGAGTAATAAGATTTGGATTGTATTGTGTGCGCAGATAGGACGAAAAAGTGTAATTATTAATCTTTCTTCTTTAATGCATTGTCAAAGTTGTCAAGAATTAGTTCTAAAAGTTTTAAAGTTTTATAGCATTCATCCCAGCGCTATTCACGGGCAAGGAATAGGCCTATTGATCCACACATTTTTTATTTACCCCCTCGCTTTTTTAAAAAGTACTGGGGACATTGTGATTACTTCCATATGTCCGTCCATCCGTACATCATTCTAACTACACCTGTGCAAGCTATATTAGCCACTTGTTCCTTCCTTACCCCAAAAGACTTGACCTTAGAGACACCGATTTTGGGGGCGGAACAAATTACGATCGTTGCGAAAATAGTGTTATCTTTTGCCTGACACAGTCATCAAAGAAGACGCGCCGATCTTCTTTTCTTTTCCATGCAGGTCTTAATCCTGTCAGTTTGAACTAGTTGCTGTTTTCCGTGCCAATCGGTTTATACATACGCCGCAGTGAATTGCCAATCTTGAAAGGTTAGACCCTTGCAATGAACAACGTAGCTGGTTGAGGGGCCGATCCAGACATTTCATTTAAGAGGAGTGTGAGCAAATAGTCGAGGGGTCTTTGGGGCGGAAGGGGTCTTTGGGGCGGAATCCGCTATGGGGGCCTAGGAGGCGACGAAGTTCCAGCATTTGTAAGCGTTTCCAAGGCATACTTTTAACCACATATCTGTAAAGAAAACTTACAATGCATCTTGGATAAGTGCTTCATCGCAATATCAACACTATTTCAGTAACAGGAATATGTGAGCGTGTGTTTCATTAACACTGTATGGCTTATTATTTACTTATTTATTTATTTATTTATTTATTTTAATTATTAAATCAGTTCTCTTATCCTTGCTTAGAAATAGAGAAATAAAGAAGACTTATTTAGATTGGACAATTTGATTTAAACTCTAGTACCACTGGCTATACTAAGGTAATTATGGGGGCAAATTTAAACATACTTATGCATTGTTTAAAGTAATATCAGTGAACAACTTAATTGAGTTGTCTACAAGCCTTCAATGCAGATTGGTACATGTACCATGTGTGTAGAAACAAACAGCTCTTGCTTTTACAGTTGCATTCTCTCAACAGAAGAATGAATAACAGGGAATTGAATTCTCAAAATACCAAGAAATGATTAAGTGTCTCTCAATATGAATTTTTTTTTTTTTTAATTTGAAGCATAACCCGTATCGTGTTTACTAAAAAAAGAAATACGCATTAAGTATTGTCCCTGCCAGTTAACACCATAATGAGTTGACTGTGCTAAAACAACGAATCTTGCTTGAGTCCGTGGGTTGTATTAGTAAAATAGTAAAATTGTTGCAATTAGAGAACCAGGCAAGAATCCCTTGTACATTTAAGTAAAGATTCGTGTGCGTCCAGAAATAGTATAATTATATCTTGCCTGCTCATCGTGCATATCGAAGTGAAAAGGCATATAGTTATCACCGAAAATGATTTGGTTTCGTTACTAAACTACCTAGTGAGTACAAACTTAAATAGTATGCGCAATCGTGTATTTTATGTTTTCAGTTGGAAATGCGATTTATAGACGGGAAATATGCATTCTTTTGACAAGCGAAGGAGTAAAATTGAACAATCAAATTGGATTGACTGGTTAAAAATACTGTGGTAGTTACTTAGAACCTACAAGGAAGACATGAACAAATTTATGCTAATAGTAAAGTATGGAAGAAATAAAGCTTTAGTCGTGACGTAGTCTGTGTTTACTTGGCTCTGGCTGGTCTTGACCCAGTGCTGTTCTTTCATTGTTTCGGCTTATTGAGCATATAGCATATATCATCAGCTATCGGAAAGTCCTCGGCTATTTCTGTGAGACAAAAATATGCCTCGTATGTATGTCGGCGCAGTAATTTACAGAAAATTCATACACCGAGAAGTTACAAATAAACAAAACTGTTTGATGCATTCGCAACTTCTCAGTCAATCCTTGTTTCGTATATAACTGAAGTATAATCACAATATATATATATATATATAAAATCAGCATACTAGTACGTTATGTTACATTTTCTGAAAATAGTTGCATTTGAATGAAATGACTGGAATATTTAGTGCAAGTGACCTTTCCGGAACCGGCCAAATCACACATGTTCATTTTGTCATCCTTCGCAAAAGCCAGGAGGCTGCGTTCAAGACACATTTCATTTTCTGTTTAGGTTTTGTGCTGCTCTCTGTTAAAAACAATTAACACTCTTCACCCATTAACCAATCTCACGGAAAAGTTAGAGAAAAAACATTAGTAATGAATTTCTAGGGTCTACAGTAGGATGCAATAACAGCTGATTTGTCCAGTTAGCGTAGATATACCTGCTCGAGTCAATTCGAATAAAAATAAAGAACGTTTTTCTTCTAAAAAAAAAAAGAACAACACAAGTTATATAAAATACACTGTCACTAGGACTAGTGAAGGGACAAAGTCCTGATTTTAAGCAAACGAATTTATTTACAAAAAAATCATACAAAATATAAAGCTGTATTATATCCTGATTGCATTCTGAGGCTGCTATACTAAAATTAGGTTGTACTGTCCGACAAACATGGAATAGAGTTTACAATATATCTATCAACCTAGAATTCTTCAAAATCTCTCTCTCTCTCTCTCTCTCTCTCTCTCTCTCTCTCTCTCTCTCTCTCTCTCTCTCTCTCTCTCTCTCTCTCTCTCTCTCTCGTGACTCAATGTCTGACTAAATCAAGATTTACGCTTTCTTTCGAGTAACATGTTATGGTTAATACATAGTAAAATGAAATATTTGTATTTAAACGATGCCTTAAATATTATGCAAATAGTAATGTGAACATTCCTATCCAGATCTGATGATAGGTTTAAATAATAATTACTCAGACAGTGATGTCAACACATGTGTTCAAAGATCAAGTTATATGTTATCATAATATCATCACACTCTATGTGGGCACAACCCTTCCATTTTCCACGCAGGCGAATCACATTGGTTGCCCAACTGTCCAAAGAACATCTTGACGTAAATCATGGGTTCTGTCGGGTCTACAATACGATGAACCTTCAGGTTGTGGAGTGCAACCAAAACAATCAGCATATACCCAGTCCTGACCAGTAGTCAGTAGTCGAACATCTATTCTATCAGTATATACCCAGTCCTGACCAGTAGTCAGTAGTCGATCATCCATTCAATCAGTATATACTCAGTCCTGACCAGTAGTCAGTAGTCGATCATCCATTCTATCAGTCGGCTGAAAGTGTAACTGGACTATGCAGTTTGTTATTCACGAAAATGACGTACATACGTAAATGGGACGTGTATATAATACTTGTGAGTGCGTAAGAAATCTCTAAAGACATACATTGCAATCTACCCATAATGTGAATCATTATACATAATCACGGGAAATTGAAATATTCTCATCTTTTAATGTGTACAGGATGCATATTTAATACCTATACGATAATGGTGATAAAATCAAGGCTACTTAGATAAGATTGTCGCTCATGAAGTAATCACTGTCTATTTAAGACAACACTATAAAATGCTAATTCTAATAATAATACGGTACCTCGTCAAGCTGGAGAACTAATCGTGGACATCCAATCGATCCCTCTGCCAACGGCAAAGTGTTTTGTGCCACCTAACAAGATATAAGATGTTATATGCATAGTAGATTCAATAATCAAAAGGAAACAGCAAACAAAAACATAACTGTATTCAGTCTTGAATAAAGTGCACAAAAGTCAGCAAATACAGTGAATCAGCCTGTACGCAGCCTGATTTGATATGCAAAACTTGCACAGATGTCAGTTAAAGACAGTGAATCAGCCTGTACGCAGCCTGATTTGATAAGCAAAACTTGCACAGATGTCAGTTAAAGACAGTGAATCAGCCTGTACGCAGCCTGATTTGATAAGCAAAACTTGCACAGATGTCAGTTAAAGACAGTGAATCAGCCTGTACGCAGCCTGATTTGATAAGCAAAACTTGCACAGATGTCAGTTAAAGACAGTGAATCAGCCTGTACGCAGCCTGATTTGATAAGCAAAACTTGCACAGATGTCAGTTAAAGACAGTGAATCAGCCTGTACGCAGCCTGATTTGATAAGCAAAACTTGCACAGATGTCAGTTAAAGACAGTGAATCAGGCTGTACGCGGCATGATTAGATAAGCAAAAAATGCACTTAAATGGAGAAAAACACAATAGATAAAGCTCTCCGCGTATTACAATTGCAGTCAGATAACTACTGCCAAATTTGAAAATAAATACATGTTGAATATAAAACAACATAGTTACACGCGACTCATTCCGTGACATACTCTTTATTCTTTGTCATGCATATCAGAGCTCTGTGACTAACTTAATAATTTGGACTGCCGTTTGAACAGTTCTCTTCTTTGTCATTTATGACGAGTTCCGTTTCATTAAAACTTATATATATGTATATATATATATATATATATATATATATATATATATATATATATATATATATATATATATATATATTATTACGAAATTATATATCATTTTTTCTTTTAATAATGGTATAGCTTATTAGTTTATGATCTCTGTTCTTAGTCTAACAGCTGTCGTCTTGCCGTGAGTACACATACGGTAAATTGGATCGATATTTCACTGAAGCCTTAGTCATATCACGTGTTTTTAGCGCGTGAGGGTATGAACTTCTGACCAAGATTCTATGAGTAAATACTTTATTGACTGTTAAAAACGTTTGTACGCTGATACTTTAGAGATGTCACACATAACCTAGTTTCTGATTGGTTTGGAGAAGGTTGTTTCTAGAAGGATTAAATGGGTTTATATTTCGACTCTGCGTATTAAGAGACTATATAATAGGATTTATAGCAGCATTCTAGCATTCCTAGCATAGTTTGACAGCCTGAGAGTATATAAGCGAATCTGGTTCATTTTGTGTGCGGATATTCTGTTACAGTGATATATATATATATATATATATATATATATATATATATATATATATATATATATATATATATATATATATTATCATACAGTACATTCTGGATTAGTACTGTTTCTTCAACTTTAGTAATTATACAGCTCCGTGGAATTATCGGAAACATTTCTAGAACTTGTGATATTCCATATTCACGATGACTATTTGTAATTTATAAAACTTGGATATAACTGATTCTTACTAACACATCAGTACAGCAAAGGTTTCATTCGGAACATTTTGATTAACTTCCGGATCAGTGAACTTTAAAACAATTTAGTACTTTTAAGGATATTCTATACTGTAAGTTATTTTTAATTCTTTCACTTTGATTATTTGTTGAAATATTTTAATATTTTAGGAAATTAAATATTTGTATTTTCTTTTGTTACATTTACCCCTAGTCGTAACAATATATATATATATATATATATATATATATATATATATATATATATATATATATATATATATATATATGCACATATACTACATATAATACTTATAATAATTATTTCCTTATGATTGCACGAAAAGTTAAATATGTCAAATCCATTTTTATAAGAATTACTGTCACGCAGGTGTCAAGTTTCATTTTAGTATATTGCTTCATACATAAACACACACACACACACACACACACATATATATATATATATATATATATATTGTCTAACGCAGATCTCAGCTTCTATGAAAGCATACCATTGGAAAGATTGGATCAGCCAGGAACGCTTAAAAGTACAGAGAATAGACATTCGCGTAAGGCCAGGGAATCTCTGGAGAGCAATTATAAGAGTGATCCCCAAATTTTCGTAATGGGTACGCAACTCAACCAGATAGAAGCCGGTCAAGAAAACATGCAAACCAGAATGGAGCAGACTGGAGACGGAAACACCGAAAGGCGTGAAACATCATGGGCATCGGTTACACCGATGGCCGCAACCAATCGAAAGTCAGCAATAAGTGTTAGGTCTGAAGACTATGCCCTTGACCTTGGCGCTCAGTTTGAAAGAGGTATGACCCTATTCGAATTAGGACTCCACACTGTAACACCACCTTTATATCCGGCTCAAAGACCCCTGAATCTTAATAATAATAATAATAATAATAATAATAATAATATATACGTGTAATCAGTAAAACAAAATCTACAAGGTTAACATCTACTGCATAAAAGAAAACAAAATTTAACAGAAGTTAATATAAATTATATAAGGTTAACATACTGTTATCACATAGATATATTATATCTACCACTTACAAATGGTATGCGGTCATAAAATCACATAGATATATTATATCTACCACGTACAAATGGTATGCGGTCATAAAATCACATAGATATATTTAATATATCTACCACTTACAAATGGTATGCGGTCATAAAATCACATAGATATATTATATCTACCACTTACAAATGGTATGCGGTCATAAAATCACATAGATATATTATATCTACCACTTACAAATGGTATGCGGTCATAAAATCACATAGATATATTATAGCTACCACGTACAAATGGTATGCGGTCATAAAATCAGAATTGTTCATTACAATATTTGTAGAGGTATCATTTCTAAAAAGCTGAAACATTAGACGCTTGTTTAATATCTTGCTGCAAACAATCCCATAAAACTGTACCGGCGTAAGCAAAAAAAGAATTCTTAAAATACTCTGTCGAAATGTTTGGTATACATACATCACTGTTTTCACTCGACCATATAATCCCTGTGCTATTTTTCTTTACAAATTTAAAAACATTAAGACACTCTGGCGATAAATTATTTAAGACCTTTAAAGTAAGAACAGCTTTTCTAAATATAATCTAATTCCTAATTGACATCCATCTATGAGTGTTGAAAACAGGTGATGTAGACGTTAAAATATCCTCGATATTTAAAATCACCCTGGTTGTTCTTTTCTGTAAGCTGTATAGTCTCTGCAGGTAAGATGAATTACGGGTCTTTTCCCATACATTACAGCAGTAGATAAAATGTAATGCAAAAACAATGTATTGTATGTACACTTTTCGGATCAAATGATCCGACATAAAATCTCTAACTCTTTCTAAAATTTCTTAGATACTTTTACAAAAAGTGTTTCAAAGTGGTTGGACCCGGATGAAGTATTATCAATAAGGATACCTAAAACTTTGGCACATTTAACAGTTTAAATGTTTGTACCATTTATTTCTAAGTACAATTCTCTACATTTGACTGCTCGTTGTGCTGAGAAAATAAGCAATAACTGTGTTTTCATAGTAATTCTTAATTTAGTTTGCTCTTAACAATGTTTATATCGTGATCGCTAACACTTTGGCATGTATCATCTGCATACATTGACACTGAAGAATGTTTATATCGTGATCGCTAACACTTTGGCATGTATCATCTGCATACATTGACACTGAAGAATGTTTATATCGTGATCGCTAACACTTTGGCATGTATCATCTACATACATTGACACTGAAGAATGTTTATATCGTGATCGCTAACACTTTGGCATGTATCATCTGCATACATTGACAATGAAGAATGTTTCAAGCACTTTGGAAAATCATTTTTATAATATGAAAAATAAAAGCGCCTAGAATTGATACCTATGGTACTCCAATAAACATTTTCTTAACATCCGAGATAGTATCTCTCCAATTCACAGCTTGTAGTCTACTACTGAGATAAGATGAAAACCATAGCAATGAGAGTTTTGCAATACTGATAATTTATGTAGTAAAACTGTATGATTAACAGTATCAAAAACTTTCAACCAGAAGAGATAGACAGATGGATGGATAAAGAGACAGACAGATAGACAGGCAGATACTCCCGTTAAACCAAAATAAGGAAAACCCTTTAAACCTAGCGTCAACAGTGAACACCTAGAATTGTAGCTAAATGTCATTTCATGCTGCTACTCTTACTAATATCCTGAATCCATTGATCACTGAAACCAATAAAAATAAGCACATGAAAAATTGTATAACTCTTATAATATACTGACAGAGTTGCGTTTAAATTTGCAGTATACTAAAATAGGAAATGTGTTTGTAAATCAGTACGAAAATGCAGGTACCACAATATTCGTGTCTCAATCAGATTGCTTCATTAGATATACATGTGGGTGTGGGTGTATGAAATCCTCATAAAACATACCGTGTTGAGGGCAATATACATACTGTGTTTAGCATCACAATAAAAGATAAAGAAGAAAAGGGTTTATGGCTCATATATAGATTTGTGATATTGTCTGGGGTTAACATGTGTAGCACTTCAAGTCCAAATCGTATCGGTATCAAGTGTATTACTGTCTTATAAATATTTATTTCCTCTTCTGCTTTTTCCATTATTATTATTATTATTATTATTATTATTATTATTATTATTATTATTATTAACAGCATCATTATTATCAAGTAAGTTAGTGGAAGAAAGACTCAATATTTATCTTTCTCTTTTCAGCTGAGTATCTCATCGGTGTGCCACAAAAACACGTGCTGCATCTTTGAAACACGTAGAATCTCAACAAAAAGTGTGCTTTATATATGTTATTTAGATGCTCTAGTGTCAAAAAGACTATGCCGCGCGCATATTTATAACTGTTTAATCACTGTTGTACCTAAACCTTGCACAACCTTGATTTGTGTCTGTTGTAGCTATACTTTGTACACTTGTGTCACTTTGGCTACGTCTCTAGTGTGTAAATCATGTAACCGTTGCTATACTTTGTACACTTGTGTCACTTTGGCTACGTATCTAGTGTGTAAATCATGTAACCGTTGCTGATAAGTAACAGTAACCTTTATATATTCGGTGTTTCAAACAAAACCTTTTTTTATTTTTTTCTTCCTCTTTTCTCTTTTACAGAAACAATCCAATTTATTTCCATTTGTTCAAGGTCAACATCTTTCTCTTTTAACTCGCTATCTTGCAACATAATTATTCTGTTCAAACTTTCTTTATCTTCTTTAGCTTGTCAAATAGACTGTGTATGTTTTTTCTCTGTATGTTTAATTCGCTTTACAGTAGATTATAGATCTCAGCTGCAATACATTTTTGTCTGCATTAGCAAGACTTTCTTCGGCAATATTTTTCAACCCTTGCTGTTGTACGTTATGTTCTTTCTTCTGCTGGTGTCACTGCAGGCTTTGTTGCTTTTTGGGGTTGATTTCATTTATTTTACTTGGATGTTTGTTTTTAACATGTTGTGAAAGATATATGTAACTTGGTGAGAGAGGACAAAAAAGGCATTGTTTACGCATCCAACCTAGTCAGACACAGACAGGGTAAATAACTAAAAGTCACTAAATGTTAATAATAGACACTATTTGTCAATAAAAGTCACTACCAGGCACTAAATACTTTTCACAAAACGTCATTAATAGGCAATAAAAGTTACCAACTAAAAGTCACTAAAATTCATTGGAAATTACTAATTAAAAGTCACTAATTTGAGTTTGAAAAATGCTTATTTAATAATTTCATTTAATACAAATACATCAGTGAAAATGGTACAGGCGACAAAGACAAATATCACTAACGACGAGTCACTGTGTGAAAAAACAAATCAAGTTACCCTGCAGAAGTGTAATTCGGTGCAATTTTCAGACGAATTCGAGAAAATGAAACATAGGTGTATATAATGTTAAAAGTGTGTGCATGTCTGGAAAGCTAATTGGGAAATGTCAGAACACGAGGGGTCACGCTTAAAATCAAAGCTATATGATAAATGATTGTCTGTAACTTTAGTTGAATGAATTCGAACGTACCGAATAATGAAAGTCAGTAAAGTGTAAAATATAATTCAAAGTTACATATTTTTGTCATCGGGGTGTAATTAAGATACATCCCCTCAACAAGTTTCGTGATTCTGTGTAAAACAGTATATACACAGGGTGCAAAAAAATCTTTTTGGGCATGACCTAAACACAAAAACGTAACCAAAGTCATTAAAATGTGAAATGTAGGTCACAGTGACCTCCTTTTGTTGTACGTTTGTGATATTATCAAAGATGCATACTATCATCTATTATCTGATGATTCTAGCATGATCAGAGCTTGAAAAATAAACGTAAAACACAAAATTTAACCAAAGTCAGTGAAGCATGATATCTCGGTCACGGAAATCTGCTTAATGATGGAGTGTGGTACTCCTTATGATGCATCCGCTCACAACGTTTCATGGTTTCATGTATACAGTGTACAAAAAAACCTGAGCTGAAACCAATTAGTATAAATAATGTACATGTATGTACAAGTTAGCACACCCCGCCGCTTCTTCAGAGTGTATGTGGTCTGAAACCCACTCTAAATTGTTGCCTAAGACCTAGAAAGAAAGTATGGTTAGGATGCAGTGAGACTGTACATATATATTTATATATACATATACTTTTATCTTTGCGGACGTTATAGCTAAAAAGACATAGATAGAATCACAACTGTATATGTGCTATCCTAAAGTTTTCTTTACATCTATTATCATCCGCGTTGGACTCAAACTGGATTCATTCTATATTTTCAATTTTTGTAAATGTTGGCGTTATAAAGCAACAAATGATATTTCTTTTATATGATATTGGTTAATCAAAATACATGTATGCACGTCATGCAACAGAAGAGTATGTTTTTATTATTACATCATATTATGTATCATTAAGATAATTGGTTGCACGTGATATGTTGCACGAGGCACTTTTCTGTGTCTGTTAAGTATTGTGTTCATTCCTTGAAGAAGAAGAAAAACTGTCGTACATGTACATTCATCTTTGTCATTTCTTTACGTTTTGTTTACTTTTAAGACGGTTTTGATTTAATTATTTTTCTACTCTATATCACTGTTCATTGTACCTCCAGTTGATCATATACTTGAAATGTCAGTTTTACATGTACTAAGCGTAAACAAAGTTGATTCAGAATTACCTTTTTCACATGAGATCCATAATATGAATATGCTGGCAGATTCTATTTATCTCACATTATACACTGAGATGCTGGCAGATTCTATTTATCTCACATTCTACAGTGAGATGATGACAGATTTTATTTATCTCTCATACTACACTGGTTGGAAGCCTAGTTGTGTCCCCTTTATATGTAGACAATGCAACTTTTAAAATGTATACTATTTGTCGCAATCTTTTATTACATATGCTTATCATTTAGGATCAAAGTGAGACAAATTTACATATCTACCTGTGATATAACCACATACCTACCAAACTACCCACTTGCCAACCTATCTACCCACCTATGTGTGTGTATATATATATGTGTATATATATATATATATATATATATATATATATATATATATATATATATATATATATATATACGGAGTGGGTGCGTGAGATAGCTCTGAAACACATTGAAGCACAGACACATTATTAACCCTTCTGTGCGCCTAAAAACGGTCTATAAAGAATCACATAAGGGTCGGTTACCCACAACACAGACACATACCAGCAGTGGCGTACTAAGGCGTTAGTACGCTACTGCATACCAGACCACCTAATACGAGCCTGCTTCAACAAAGACGACAGTACGAAGACTGGCACATACAGGTGTAAAGACAGATTTTCATAGATCTGTATACAAATGCCGAGTTGCTAATTCAAGAGTCATCAACAGGAATCACCTATAATATCAATCAAAGGTTAGGATGTGTCAGTCAAAACTTTATTTACGTCCTGACGTGGAAACTGTGTCACACCCAATACGTCGGCAAAGCGATTGACTTCAGGAAAAGAATAAAGTCAACACAAAACTCGCCAACCATTAACTGAACCGGACACCCGGTCCAGTCCATCGAAATGGTGCCCATTGAATACAATCTCGTGCGGACTGACTGACTTATAGGCACATTCGATATAAGATGAAGATCTATTAGATTCTATTGAACTTCCAATAGCAAAACGAGTCAAAAGCAAGTTTCTTTACAATTACATATATATAAAAAAATCTGCCAGTCGTTGTTAGGTGCATGTAAGTTCATTAGACTAATTTTGCCGTTTACGACAGCCACATCTGAAAAAAGAATGCTGAATAAGCCAGATCGAATTATGCGCCCAGGAAGAAGACGCGCGTGTATGTATGTATGTATGTATGTATGTATGTATGTATGTATGTATGTATGTATATATGTATGTCTTTTGTAGATACTTTATCGGAGCACGCTCAACTGGTAATGTAGAGTGATCAACCCGAAACTCCTCGACCTTGATCAACCGATCAGAATAAAGATCCTCCGATCTTCTGGCAAAAAGAATTATTGATAAATCAAAATTAGGCACTCAACATTCCGTGCAGAGCGTGACATGAATATGTAAATTTGAGGACCCGAAATACGATACACGCTTCACAATTACACATCTGCACAAGAATGACAACGAATAAAATGCTAAATATTCAAGATACCATGCAAGTAAGATGTAAGTAGATAAGCAATGTAATAAAAATATACAGTCGGTCAAAAATACGTCAACACATCGTGGCGGGCAATACACAACATGTGCTCCACAATTAACCATCATTCAAAACAGGTATTGTACTGAATATCTGCTTACATGTGAATCAAAGTTGTGACATTTTAGCATAAGATAAGCTTAAAACAAACGCAGTCATTCATAATTGTCTGAAATAGCACAGTATATGGACAAAAGTACATGTTACGATGGTGCACTGAATGACAAATGCCATGCTGTAAACATGCTGAAGATGACACGGTCAAGTAAAAATAATATAGATACAGACCTGTCAACACTACCGGTACGTTACCGACTTTGGCACTTTTGACCCCATACCTAGTTTGTAGATCTACTAATTTAATTTTTTTTTTTTTTTTTTTTTTTTTTGTACTTAGTTCATGTTTGCGTAAACTCAGTAAGCAGTTGATATTACCTGTTCTGCTATCTGACATTAAGCCGGTTTATCAAGCCCATTGCATCGTTGCAAGACTAAATTTGTAATGCTTGGGAAGATCTTTCAAACCTCGCGGTCTTTTCGGACCGCTGAATCCCATCATGTCATATATATATAAAATCCTGCATCTCAGTCTGTCTGTCTCTTTCAGTCTCCAAAATGTTGGCTGGGATGCAGATGAACTTCACCGGGATAACAAATATATTTTGGACCCCCTTGGATAATTGTATATGAGATTAAATAATTGTCACACAACAAACAAGTTTATGACTCTGATTACCAATTCATTTTCATTAACGTTATTTTGTGGGACATGATGGATGCCAATAAAGTCACTATCTTTTATTTCCATCTCATCTGAGATATCAGTATTTGATCCAATAATGCTGACCTAGGAAATACATTTTCGAATTCTTGGCGAAAGTAAAACTGACTTGGACGTAGCTTTCATAAATAAAGCTTTTGTCCCGATACATTTCTTGATCTGATGACGAGATGCAGTAACATAACAGGCATGACATCACGACTAGTACCCCTTCCTTTGGAGAACGTCTTCGGTTAATATTATGATAAAATGTTCTTCACAAAACTAAAAATAGTTAATTTCATGCATTTTGACTAAGTATTAGTGATTGATCGTGATCAGAGGAATTGTAGCTCCTCTCTTCTTTTCCTCCTATTCTCATTTTCACCTTGGACATTTAATTGTTCTCACTAGTACATACCGATTCACAAATCTCTATTCAAGTATATGTCATTGTTGTTGATAATTGCCATGCAACTTGGACAAGACTGTCCTGATATTCCTAATTGGTATAGTTAGAAAAGTCAAATCAAATCAATATAATCTTTCAATTTCTTCTTTGATGATCGAAAGATTTTGCAGGAAGGAAGTGTTATTTACTTGACGCATAATATGCTTTCCTCTTGTTCTTTTGTGCGTTGAAAACGCAAATATTACATACAAATATTACATACAAATATTACATACAAATATTTTGAAAGTATATCGTGTAGTTAACGTTTAAGTACATTCTGAGGCAAGTAAAAAGTCGACAATCTTAAGGGGATTCCAAATTAAGTGGACGGACAAATAAAAGATAGATGTATTTATATACAAAGTTATTCACAGTTTTAATCAAACTTTGGTATCTTCTCTTTTGTTTAGACAAGTTTTCATGCCACCCAGTGGGGCTTGTACATGTGTAACCACGGTGCTGCAAGAATGATGCTGAATACTAGTGGAAAATAGATATGTTTATATACATGCAGTACACATACAGAAAACATACCTACCTACATACATACATACGTACGTGCGTGCCGTCCAACCACGATCACATTTCTTTTTCATATCCAACCAGGTATGATTTTTTCTTCTTTTCATTTTGTCTGTATATATTTATTTGCCCTAAGTAGCCATTTCCGTTATAACAGTCAAACGTTGTCCCTGCCTTGTGTAGCCGGTAAAAAGCGACATACATACATACATACATACATACATACATACATACATACATACATACATACATACATACATACATACATACATACATACATACATACATACATACATACATACATACATACATACATACATACATACATACATAGTGTACATTAAATAATAATGCAAACAAATATAACTTAATTATTTTATTTTACTGAAATTTTCATCTCATTTTATATATCATTTGATTTCGTTTCATCCTCAAAAGTTTGTTTTTCGCATATTGCATACGAATGTATCATGCAAATTGCATACGAATGTATCATGCAAATTGCTAGGACCACTCTTACAGATTAAATCATCTCTCTTCAGATTATATATCATCATTCTGCACATTCGTTTAAATCAAGAAAAGAAAAGTAAGAAGTAGCACATTATATATTATAATAATGTACATGCATAACATTACGAAAGAGTAACTTCCTTTAGACGCGCTCCATATCCATGCTATTTAAAGCACTAATTCCAACGTGCTGTGCAGGATGTAAAGGAATTGAAAACAACTACAATTTAAGCATGTGACGGTCTAAGAATAGTGGCTAAAGCAAAAGTGATATGTTTCTGATCTCTCTACCTTGTTGATTTGCCTTGGGTGATTTGTTGTTTGCAACACCCAATCAGTGTCAGAGCAAAGATATGTCCCTGGTGTCTCTTCCTTGGGCGATTCTTATTTACAACACGTAATCAGTGTCAGAATAAAGATATGTTCCTGGTGTCTCTTCCTTGGGTGATTGTTATTTACAACACCTAATCAGTGTCAGAGTAAAGATATGTTCCTGGTGTCACTTCCTTGTGTGATTTGCTGTTTGTAACACCCAATCAGTGTCAGAATAAAGATATGTTCCTGGGGTCACTTCCTTGGGTGATTGTTATTGACAACACCTAATCAGTGTCAGAGTAAAGATATGTTCCTAGTGTCACTTCCTTGTGTGATTTGTTGCTTACAATACATAATCAGTGTCAGAATAAAGATATTTCCTGGTGTCACTTACTTAGGTTATTTGTTGTTTACAACACCTAATCAGTGTCAGAGTAAAGATACTTTCCTGGTGTCATTTCCTTGGGTTATTTGTTGTTTACAACACTTAATCATTGTCAGAGAGTAAACATGCCTCTTACAGTGAGTTTAACATCTGGCATTAGCTAGCCATGAATCTCTGGATGACAGCATTTCGTCGTCCTGGTAAAATTTATCATAAGGGCGGAAAATAGCAATATTGTCTTATATCATTTCTTCTATATATATATATATATATATATATATATATATATATATATATATATATATATTCCAAGGTAAGAACAAAATTATGGAATAAGTTATGAAACTACCAGAAGAAGAAAAATAAAATTAAAAAATATATACAGATTCATGTCAGGCATAAACAAAGGAACATGGAATCTGTGCAACAAAAAGAAGAAAAAAAGTTGACAAAAATTAGGTTTGAATATAATTTTAAAATCATTGATCATTACGAACTGAGAAAAATCTCTTCGGTTGGCAGATCTTATAAAGATATGTGTGTGTTCAGTTTTAAACACTTTTTTCTCAAGAAGAATGTGTGTGAAATTATTTTGACTATCTTTTAAGAGTTTTTATTTAGATTATAAAACCAAAGGAATACAACGCAGAATTCGACGGTATGCCTCAAATATTAGTTTGTGTTGAAACCGTTTCGCAGAGAACGATAATAAGGGACATAACTCGTGTAGCTTTAAGTGCGACACTGTTCAACGACATGCAAGTATACTTACTTACTTACTTGCTTGCTTGCTTACTTACTTACTTACTTACTTACTTACTTACTTACTTACTTACTTACTCCTCTTCATTCCCACTGTACCATAAGGTTACGAGGCGCCTCCTCGACGCCGCCCAGTCCTTTGCTGCCATCTCTGACTCTCGCGAGGACAGGTCCATCTCTTGTAGGTCGGTCATTACGGTACGCTGCCAGGTCATCCTCGGTCTTCCTCTTTTCCATTTACACTGCGGCGTTGATCTCAGTGCTGTTCCGGGAATGCTGTTGGGAGGCATCCGTAGGACATGTCCCATCCATCTTAAAAGGCGCTTCTGTGCTTTTGTTTTCATGTCCAGAAAGTTGGTTTTCTTGTGAAGATCTTCGTTCGTGATCTTGTTCGGACAGAAGATATGGCATGATATGCGAAGATATCCGTTGTGGAAGGCAAAAAGCTTGTTCGTGTCATCTTTTGTGACGCTCCAACATGATGATACATACAGGAGAACGGATTTGACCCAGGCACTGTCGAGTTTACTTTGGTTTAGAAGTCATACTGCTAAGATTTCCAGATGGGTCACAGTCTGCAGTAGGCATTTCGGGCTTTGTCGATCCTTGACTTGATATCCTTGCTCCTGCCACTTTGCTTGCTGACTGTGCTGAACAGGTATGTGAAATTATATGCGTCCTCTAATGCCTGGTTGTTGATGGTTATGGGAGACTGGGTTCCTTGGGATGCGTTGAGTTCCATGACTTGTGTCTTCTTCTGGCTGACTTTGAGGCCGACTTGTTTGGACGATTCACATAGTCTATTCACCTTCTCCTGCAAGTATGTAAGGCTATAATTTGAACTGGGTATTACAAAATATCTTGAATAAATCGAGACCGCCACTAACAATGACAATTATACTTTAAACTCCATGATTTTATTTCCTCGCTGCTGTAATTCTAACCTGCAATGCAGTGTGTCGAGTATCGTTCGTATCGGACTGGTCATTTATTGTTAATTAAGGGTATTTAGACTAGTCATTTATTATTAATTAAGGGTATTTCTGACTAGTAATTTACTGTTAATTAAGGGTATTTCAGACTAGTAATTTCCTGTTAATTAAGGGTATTTCATCAGATTTAGATTCCGATTCTTTATTTACGCTTAAGCATAACATGCTTTTTGAGTACAACACACCTAATTCACATAACATGCTTTTTGTGTACAACACACCTAATTCACATAACATGTTTTTTTAGTACAACACACCTAATTCACATAACATGCTTTTTTGAGTACAACACACATATTTCACAAAAATTGCTATTGAAACTTCTAGTTGAGGATGTGATCAATGTTATAACTTGCGTTCTCATTTCAAATGCCAAATGCACATGATTTGCTAAAATTACATATAATTTTCGTACGGGTACTATCTATCGGTTCTACACACTTTATCACAGAGGGGTGTTTTTCAGTAATATCAGTTCTACACACTTTATCACAGAGGGGTGTTTTTCAGTAATATCAGTTCTACACACTTTATCACAGAGGGTGTTTCCAGTAATATCAGTTCTACACACTTTATCACAGAGGGGTGTTTCCAGTAACATCAGTTCTACAGACTTTATCACAGAGAGGTGTTTCCAGTAATATCAGCTCTACACACTTTATTACAGAGGGGTGTTTCAAGTAATATCAGTTCTACACACTTTATCACAGAATGGTGGTTTCAGTAATATCAGTTCTACACACTTTATCACAGAGGGGTGTTTCCAGTAATATCAGTTCTGCACACTCTATCACAGAGGGGTGTTTCAAGTAATATCAGTTCGACACACTTTATCACAGAAGGGTGTTTCAAGTAATATCTTTCAATAAGGAATTTACTCACGTTATAATACTTATTATAAACCAATAAAATGTGATGTTCGTCCTCAACTTCATTTCGATCACAATAAACATATCCTAAGGTTTCTGTCTATCCGAGTACTGCTAAAGTTACCAGTCTTAACTCCCAGTGAGTGAGCTTAGACCCTTACTTTTGTAAGTGTCATTGTATATTTTACATTCATCAAAAGCTCAAGGCAAGCTTCATATCCAAAATTGGCTTTGATGGATTTATAAAGCGAATATTTTTTTTTTCCATTTAAGTTTATTTCATTTTATCCGGTTTATTAAAGAAATTATCAGTTTCTTTTCGCTATAGAAAGATGCTGACTTCAAACTAGTCTTTCGTGATGTGAAACTTAGTAAAATAGTATGGTTTACTAACATGTTTGTGAAAATATTAATGCATACCCCCCCCCCCAAAAAAAAAAAAAATCCAGTCTGTTTCATTTTTTCAAGATGACCAATTTGCCCAGCGTGCAAGAAATTAAGTTTGTTCTGACCTTAATATATTAAAGATATTTCTCAAAGAGATCGACTATTAACGGTCTATTTGATATCTACAAACTAATTCAACAAGTGATGTTACCTATAAAGAATGCAACTATGCATTTTCGTATAGATCTTTTTTTCTATAGCTAAACGTAGAACTGATGTTCATGTCTTTGTGGTCATCTGAAAATACGAAATATTTTTAACATAACAAATTTTTTGCCAATTTTGCAAAGAAGTAACATTTTCAAACTAGGTATGCATGATAAAGGATGCGATATACTGTGGTATATACTATTGTAACACGCAAGGAGTCTCCCTACCGAACCGAGTGAATCAAATAACACCTGTGTGAGGCTGACTTCAGGTCAATGTGTTCCCTATTTTCCAATGACCTCAACACAGCAGTCGTTATCAACTGAAGGGTTCTTAAACGCGCTAATACAACAAATAATTTTCCTCTAATCAACTAATGACCACACATGCACGAGACTCTAATTTCAAACTTGTTTTTTCTTATTTCACGTTTGTATGATTTATCAGTACGCTTTTCTAAGCCTCAGATCGGTATTCCATGCCACATACTACCAAACATGGCACAAACACCTAATACACAGAATTAGTTTGATCTCAAATAACCAAACACTTATACATGAGATTATCCCGAAAATATCTTATGTTAAGGAATAATGGAGGGTCCATTTTACGAAACTAATCAATGCTACCATAAAGTCTCGAGAATACTGCACATTATGACGTCTGCTCCAAGTAATTGGCAAGTTGCTCGGTTTGAGAAAAATCTTGCATGCAAGCATTGGGAATTTTGTTTTCGAACAAGAGAATACTGCAAAAAGCGGTTATTCTTAATGTTAGAAACAATATAATTACCTTTTATTTTAAGCTTAATATTTTAGTTTTCTCTATATTTATATTGTATATTTGGAAAATGCACAGAGTACATAATAAAAACAAAAAATGTAAGCTAGGGAAAAAGCTAATCTGACTCCGATCAAATCTGTTAAAAGTAAGTCTCCGCAAAGTTTCCAAAACCACGGGATTAATTTGCTTTTGGTATTAGGGTGCTTTATATTAATCACACCAAATTATGACACGCGTGTAGTTCTTCATATGAATCACACCAAATTAAGACACTCATGTAGTTCTTTATATTAATCACACCAAATTAAGACACTCATGTAGTTCTTTATATTAATCACACCAAATTAAGACACGCATGTAGTTCTTCATATTAATCACACCAACTTAAGACACTCATGTAGTTCTTTGAGTTCTGATCGTTATAATGTTAATATTTGCCTTAATCGTCTTCGTGCATGCGCAACTGCTCAAGAAAATGTGCATCATTCAGGGTCTACACTCGAACCGAACCGATGCACTCTGATTTGTCGTGATTCCTTATTTCGATGAACATTACACCTGTATAACACCTGAGATAGCTAGAATGCTGAGGTAAACTAAATTTTATAACAAATCAAGCATTATTTTATTTTATTCAGAAGTACATAAAGGAGACAAAAGCTTTTAAAGGATTTTAAAAGTTTTTTTTAAAAAAATGGAATTAGCTTGTCCACAGTACATGGTCATTTGTAATATTTACTTTTGTCGTACGTCTTTTGAATTCAAAAGTGCTTAATTTGAACTTGTCGCATAACAGTTCCGAGGTTTCTATTTCTTGTTCCTCATGTATTACTTTATTCTGTCATTAGTGATGCCTTATACATATGTATTAAAATATGACACACACACACACACACACACACACACATATATATATATATATATATATATATATATATATATATATATATATATATATATATATATAACAGATAGATATTGATATTGATATGTGTGTGTATTTCAACACTTTCGTTCTACCTGCAATACTGTGAAGCTATTATTATCACGACTGTACAAATTCAAATGATGACCTCTGTGAAAGTAATTTTTTTTTTCCTTGTTTGCTTTCTTCTTTCTTTATTTCTTTTATAATATTTGAGTTGTTTTTCATGACTTTGATGTTGATGTTTTTTTTCTTCTTCAGTTTGTCAATTTGTCAATTTTTCATTCATGGAGCTTTTATTGCACTACTATCAATGAGTTGTAATAACTAGGTCTAATTAGATTCTCTCTTTTATTCGTTTTGCATGAATATGCATAAACTTGCTTAAGCAGTCACTGCGAGCGCGAGAAGATTTTTCGCGCCAGTGTGATCCAACATGACCTTTCACGCTGTTTTGAATGAGCCAATCAAAGTTTCTCTTCCAGGCACAGTCACTTATTGATCTATAAAACGGGCATTTGCATTCATGTTTAGAAGATTATTACATTGTGTTGTTGATGACGTATTTTTGTTTATTTGTATTGATGAAAAACGAGGAAATCTCAGCACAGACAGCCACGGGTGATAAAAGAGCGGAGGGGATTATCGCCCGTTGCTTGCGACGATGCATTCCCTGACTTTCACAAGCGAAAATCCCCATGAATGATGAAGCATAAAAAATATTAATAAATAAACCTTCGTATATATATATAATACTTGAAACAGTACAGTAGAAAACAGTTTTTCAACGTTTCGGACTTACCAAGCTCTTCCTCAGTGGAAGAAACACCTTATAAAAACAAAACAAAAATGTAACACAATAGTTTATCCTCGTACATGACCAGATTGGTCGCACGCGAGTATAATCAAAATTCTTCATCATAACACAATAGCCGAGATAATCACCTGAATTATTTACATGTTTGAAAGGAAATCAACACAAAAAGAGAGTTAATTAAAGAAGAAGAAAAATGAGACGAGAAACTGTATCAAAATGTGTATAATACGTATCTATTCTAAATGTGAATCAAAATAGTAAAAATGGATAACCATTAAGCAACGGTTGTTTGATCGACGTTCATGCATCTTATAGGTAGAGAGAACCCAAATGCTTTCAATATATATATATATATATATATATATATATATATATATATATATATATATATATATATATATATTGTTACGACTCTATGGTCTAGAAAAATGTAACAGAAAGAAAGTGAAACCAACAAATCAACTAAAAATCAACAAGCAATTTATTTTTAGATAATTAAAATGAAAAATCAAAGAAGACACTTACAGTAATGTGTATTAAAATCCAAATACTCCAATAAGAATTAGTGTCCTAATCACAAGTCCTAATATAGAATTTTCCTAATGCACGGCTGTATCCTTGAATGTTGTAATGTACCAATGGTCTTTAATGTCCTGATGTACTAGTAGTCTTTCATGTGCTGATGTCAAAATGAAGTACTCCAAAATATCTCTGAATAAGTTCACATAAATTCCAAAAATCATCAATTAAAAATCCAAAATCCAAAAGTCTATGAGCACTGTTATAATCCAATGAATATTTGAAATAATTCCTCTCTTGGAATTTGGAATGACTTTCCACAACTGTAATAGCTCTTTACAAGACTGATAGTAATGTCTAAACTGAAAAACTATCCAATAAACATGCTATATATTAAGATTGGTCACATGACAGAATGTTCTAGAATATGTGTCATCCTAATGGAATTTTACCTGTGTGGACATGACTTTTTACACATAACTCTAATTAAATTCCAGTTTTATCTGTAAACAAAATCAACCTTGACCTCAAATTGAGAAAACATTGTTTATCAAAACTATCCTTTAGCTCAAATCTGAAGTAAACAACCTAATTCAAGGACACTAGTTAAACATGTTTTTTTTTTTTATAAACAACATTAAGATTTAAGCAAATATTAAAGTCAAGAAACATTTATAATTTTTTAAAATATCTATAATATTATATAAACATCATACATAATATATATATATATATATATATATATATATATATATATATGTGTGTGTGTGTGTGTGTGTGTGTGTGTGTGTGTGTGTGTGTGTCATATAAAGGAATTTCTAATATCATAATGTTTTGCATTTTGCATTTAAATTTTTATACTTCTGTTACCAGTTGTGTATACCAAAAAAATGGCCAAATGTAAATTTTATGTCCGTAGGTACATTTTCTCCTGTCACGACTTATATATCTACGTGAACAGTAAAACCTCGGTTATCAAGATCCTAACTCCTGTTTATTCAATACTTTTTTGTGTTATGGAGAGATTCGGATAAACTAGGTTCAACGGTTCAACTGTGTTAATATCTTTGTTAATGACGTTACATTCGTGGCAATTATTTTTATGTTGTACTTCTTTCTGTAATTCGTTACTTAAATGCAACCTACTATGTGTGTGTGTGTGTGTGTGTGTGTGTGTGTGTGTGTGTGAAAACTCTAAATTCCCTAAATGTTTACTTCACGGAGGTATTTAATACACCGTTTAAAATGTAATTAAGTTCTATTTTTGGAATGGATCGGTCACAATACAGTACGGATCAAAATGTATATCCTTCGATTGCTCTGGTTGTTAAACTTGAACAAAAATGACAAATGTCATTTTATACTTCCCTAATGCATGTGAATTAGGTCATTTTGTATAACGTGAGCATAAATGGACCAAGTGGCCGGAATGAGTAAAGTGTGTTCAAAAGTAGGGCGGATCAAGTTCGAACAATTTGAATCGTTTATATTTTGTGAAGACGACTTGCATGAATAAAATATCGCCTAATGGACAATCTCAGTCCATCAAATAGTTGTTATAAATTTGCTGAAAATATTTGTATATTGGACACTTTCACAATGAGTACAAACAAATTTGTCGTTCTGAATGGACTTGTATCTAGGTGGAAGAATTTGTTGGCAGAAGCTAAAAATAGGAATCAGTTTTATTTTAACCTAACAAGTGTATTCAACCCGCTCCACTAAAAAGGTACTATTACTTACATTCGTTATCAAGCGTGAAAAACAGATTAAATGTGCGTCGTTTCGGTGGCTTTTATAGCAGAAAATCTCCTCAGGACGAAATAATATGCACCCTTTCGTCGGTGGTACAAGGGGGTGATGATCAATCAGCCCCGATAGGGAAATATGCCGTTCGAATTAAGTAGCATGGACATCGCAAGTAACAATAAAGGTAAACAAAAAAAAAAACAAAAAAAAAAACGGTTTAATCGATAGAGAGGGTTGGGACCGGATAACACCTAAACTGTGCGTGTATTTGTGTATGTGTGTGTGAGTGAGTAAAAGAGAGACGGACATAATATTGGACAGACCTCGAGAAGTGGCCAGACTAAGTATATCCCTCATTAATTAAAAAAAAAAAAAATCGCAACCAAATTTTGCGCCATTTACCGTCTTTTTCGAGATCAAAATTATGATTTATAAATGTGCTTAACGCTGTCGTATGTTCAGACTTTTAGGAATGATATAAATTTACAATTGTAACATTAACCCGTTTTGTTTCCCTACAAAGCGAGCAGACGAAAATAGGTATTTACCTTGCACAATAGACACCCCTTTAGGAGGCCCGCGCGTGTCATCAACAGCAACTATATGAATGACATATCATTCTAACGTCATGGCAAAAGTGAGCAGCCAATGGTTGAGAGAGACGGTCGACTGCTATAGTGCTAGGTGAACACAGTGCTATCAGCGTAAACAAGCCCAATTTTGTTCTCAGGGGTTCGTATTGTTACTTACAATTTACCTATCAGTCATATATGTACTATATAAAACTATGTATGACTAATAGGTAAATTGTCAGCAACAATACGAGCCCCCGTGATTTTGTTATTTCTCCTGTCAGAATCTAAATAATGAATTTAAAAGAGGCATATATTTCAAAAGATAGACACCTATTTTCGATGTTGAAATTTCTTTTCATGATCGCATTAAAATTGCAACACTGAAAGCAGGTATTTATCTTTCGAAATATATTCCGCTTTTGAAAACACTGTATCATACATGGATTTTGAGCTATTAGTTAAATACACAAAGACATAGATATGTAATTTGTTACGGACGAATATATATAATCGAGGATATTCACAGAAGCATTTATAAAGTAGTTCTGTTATTAATCCCTCTCACAATATTACACCAGTCAGTGTGTGGTGTCTGTCTCTCTACAACTGTACAAGAGTACACCAGTGTGGTCTCTCTCTCTCTCTCTCTCTCTCTCTCTCTCTCTCTCTCTCTCTCTCTCTCTCTCATATATATATATATATGAATTTAAAAGAGATATATCTCTCTCATATATATATATATATATATATATATATATATATATATATATATATATGAGAGAGAGAGAGAGAGAGAGAGAGAGAGAGAGAGAGAGAGAGAGAGTATACATTTTTTTAATTCATTCCCTAAAGATTTGAACGCGGGTAAGCGGGTTACGGTATGGCACCGTCGCCTTGCCTGGATGCACCAACCCCTATACACTCTCGACTAAGCGCACATCCCCACAAATGATGATATAGACATTCGTGTGTTATAGACACACTCGCATGGCAACCCAGTATTGAATTCTCATCTAAATGCAGTCACTTTGGATTCCTCTGATAGAAAACCATGTATATAGAAGTTAATATAGAAAGTTACATATATACACCAGACAGTGGAGTGGAAAAGTGGAACGTGCTATCTCTGGATCCTACTGGAGGATGCGTAATAATATGAAGTGAAGTTATATATGGAGAAAGCATATTGAATTGGTGCGTGCAGGCAAGGCGATGGGTTCCGTAATCCCTGGACCCAGGTTTGAATCTCAATATAGGACAAATGAAAAAGGCAAACAATTATCTAACATCTTTGACAATATTCTTTCATAAGTTATATTGTAATGCTTATATTATAATTAATATAAGTTATATATGGAGAAAGAATATTGGGTTAGTGGGTGCAGGTAAGGCGATAGGTGTCGTAACACGCTAACCCGGGTTCGAGTCTCAGTAGAGACGAATTTAAAACGTTATCTAACCTGTATTATACTATTCTTTCTGCATATATAATCTCACTTAAAGGAGCACTACTGCATAATATGAAAAAATATATAATTCCTTGTAAAAACACAACTTTATGACCTATAAAGTACATGTCAAACATTTGGACGTGCATGGGTAATCCATATCATACTTCCAGATTTGAAAAGTGACGACGACATTTTTCAGTTCAATAAATAGCGCACATGAATACATATTCGAACAACTGCGGCTGTTGCCCTAGAAGCTGATGATTCCATGTAAACATTGAGTGGCGAAGACGCACATCCCAGAAGAAGAAATGTGTTTTGTGGAAAATCCGCCGGTACAGATGGGATTAGTTTGATCAAGAAGACGGAGAAAGACGAAACAGAAGACAGTACGAATTATACAATGGAGCTAGAACCTTCCGACTTAGAAAGAAGAAATAGAAGGCAGTACAAAAGATACCATGGAGCCAGACGCTTCCAACCTATATGGAAAATGACTTAAAGTAAGTTGATATGAGAGAACGAGGGGCCTCAAAACCATTATACAAACTATGGATTATTAATGAAATAGTTGGTACCATAATTTCCAGTCGATGGTTGCAGCAACTTTAAATCACAATGATATTTTACATTAATAATGGAGGAATGGATATGCATTTAATATAATCGATAAAGTTATCGTTACTGCAACGTGGAGAGTGAAGGCGTAAATATATACTCTCATTCTTTAGACCTTTAATTGAGTGCATGAATACAGTGCATGATATCTACATAACCAGAAACTGTTTCTAATGTCATTAATATTGCTTAATTCAGAGAACTGTTACTGTTAAACCACAATTCAGTATGGACTGCAGATGGATGCGCATTGTACGGACTGCAGATGGATGCGCATTGTCTGGACTGCAGATGAATGCGCATTGTATGGACTGCAGATGGATTCAGCAGTTTGTTTTAGTTTATATTTCTTATTCATTATCTTTTTTTTCAGGTATCACATCGCATAAATGACCTTTAAAACCATTGTGTAACAGAACTATTCAAGCCAGCTTAGTAGAGACCTGACAGTGATTCTCATATTTTAGAATCCCAAAACCATTTAGTCTGTTTAAACTTATTGTGAACTTAGCTTACACTGACAGAAGTGTAACTGTAATGGTGAAGGATTTTCTGTATATTTTTACCTTGGTCAGATCAATACTTTACCTACAGTGCATCCAAAGAATGGGTTTAGTTTCTGTTTACAAAATAAGTTTAAATTTGTGTTCTTGGAAAGAGGAAAGTGATGTTTTTTATGAATATTTGCGTGTAAAACAGTGTTGGTGTTTAGTACCATAATATAAATAATAAGTTAACTAACTTATAATTATCATCTGAAGGAAATAAATCAAATTTTCTTTTTTGCCAACATTAGTAGACTTTGAATACCTAGTAATCTGAGGAACTCGGCTATCACAAATACCGTGAAATCACCTACAGACACTTTCACACAAAAACCACAACTTTAAAAGCTTTTTTTTCCAATTATAAAACCGGAGGCAATAATAATAATAATAGTATTCAGTTGGAATGTGCATAGGTTCTTATTTGTGGGTTTCCTTTTCCCATTCACTACTTGTATGTACCTCACAACCATTCCTTCTACAGTATATATGTTTTAACTGTATATGAAAAGAGAAATACACATTAACAGTATTGAAAAATGTGGCCCTGGATCAGGCCATAGATCAGGTTATACCCTTAGATGTATAGATTGGAAGCGTGGTGATATTTACTTAATTCTAGTTTTATTCCTGCATCTCACTTTGGATTACACTGAATTTAATGTTTACACATGCACTCATCCAGTGTGTAAACTGTACAAGTGACAATGTCCACATGCTTCTTTAACAAAATTTGGAATCAGAGTGCATGGATACTTGTATGTATGTATGTATGTATGTATGTATGTATGTATGTATGTATGTATGTATGTATGTATGTATGTATGTATGTATGTATGTATGTATGTATGTATGTATGTATGTATGTATGTATGTATGCATGCATGCATGCATGCATGCATGTATGTATGTATGTATGTATCTATGTATGTATGTATGTATGTATGTATGTATGTATGTATGTATGTATGTATGTATGTATGTATGTATGAATGTATGTATGCATGCATGCATGCATGCATGCATGTATGTATGTATGTATGTATGTATGTATGTATGTATGTATGTATGTATGTATGTATCCATTTTCGATGCATGATGTCAAATATTGTGAATATGTGACTTGTGCTGTTGAGAAATTGATATCTTTCATGTTTTATCAATTCATGCTTTATAGTTGGAGGAAATGCTCACAAGAGCTTGGATTTTACTTTGTTTTAGCATGAAACCGACTCTAAATAAACATTATTTGACTTTACATGACCTGAGGGCACATTCACGATGAGTAATAGGGAGTGAATGGACATGAACCAACTTCAGTGCATTTCTCAAGACAATTGTCAGAAAATGAATTCGGAGGGGTGAGGGGAGGGTTATCTTTTTTAACCAAACATTATCGTATTTTACCTACTTCACAAAAGCGTAGTTCAGGCACTTGACTACGTAGCATTCGTTTTTAAGCATGAAATACAATATCAAATGTTCGTTGTTTCCAGAAGTACCGTAGCAAATCCCCTTTAGGAAGGAACCGCGAATTTATGGCTTCTTCCATAGTCCAAAGAGCAGATCAACAGTATGTTGTTATGGGGAGATCTATCTTTCCAACTGGGTGTTCTATATGTAAATATGTTCCGAAATCGGAGTTATTGTTAATACATGATGTATGTCATCAACCTATGATGTGTGTGTGTGTGTGTGTGTGTGTGTGTGTGTGAGAGAGAGAGAGAGAGAGAGAGAGAGAGAGAGAGAGAGAGAGAGAGAGAGAAAGAGAGAGAGTTTTTCTTTCTTACATGAATGGGTCACCTACATCCGTTGTATAAATTCATGTATATCGAAGTATTCATAAAATTATTAAATTTAATTCTGGATAACCAAAGAATTTATTTTTAGCTTTAATTCAATAAACAAAAATATAATAGTCACTAATACTAATCATGTTGTGTAATATTATGTACTTCTTAGGAAAACATGTAGTAATCGGAATATAGTATCCACGTCCACAATTAATAATAAGAATCAGTTATCAATTATCTCATTACTATGCAGGTGTGATCTAATTTGCCCACAATGGGAAAGTCCTGTCTGACATCTAGCTCTCAAACTGAGTGTTGTCAGTTATATGTATGTAGTAGTTACCAGAGGTGGATCTAGAAATATCGTTTAATATCAATGCTTGCGGGAGGGGGGGGGGCAAAGAAGTAAACAAATGGTCTGTGGGATGGAATCGCCGGTGGGGGCCCAAGGGGCGAAGCCCCATAAAGCTGCATTTTAAGAGTTTCGAGGGCATTATTTTAACCATATAACAGTAAAGAAAATTTACTCTAGAAGACGTCGACACTTCGGTTAGCACCCGCCCAACCACTCCGGATCCTCCCCTGGTGAGTTTATATGAAACCGGGGTGTATCGCTGCATACTCAGTGGGGTCACGAGGGTGCGAAGAATCCGAGTGCCCCATTGGGTATTCGGCAATACACCGCGGTTTCCTATAAGCTAACTTGTACCATGGTTCTTGTCTAAAGTAGAAGAAACATTTGGGTATTCAGGATCAATCTCCTTGTGTTTGAAAGTCGGAAAGTTGCACTAGTAAGTAGTATTAAACAGCAATAATCATTCATAATCATAGCTCAGGAATATTATTATTGTCTTGTGCAACTTTAGCAGAATCCTCCCGTTTTATTAACAATAAAAAAGATGTAAATAAGTGCGCGTGCTCTGTTTCACTGCTATCGACAGAGAGGACATTTAGTTTCTGAAGCTGTTTGAAGCAGGTCGGATAAAGAAAAGGATGGAGACAGATATGTGATTGCTATTATATTTAAGGTGTATGCCCCCTTTTGGTCATTATACCGTGTATTTTGGCAATATGACTCCCAATGAGCACAGCAAAAACGACGTCGTCGCAAGACACGGGCGATAATCTGCGACGCTCCATTATCACCTGTGGCTGTCTGTGCGGAGATTTCTTCGTTTTTCGTGAATATGCATAAGCTTGCTTAACCAATCACTGCGAGTGCGAGTAAAATTTTTCGCCATTCTGACCCAACATGACCTTTTACACTATTTGAATGAGCCAATCAACGTTTCTCTTCCAAGCACAGCTAATTATCGTTCGATAAAACGGATACCTTCATTGATGTGTAGGAGATTGCTACATTGTGTTCATGACATATTTTTGTTTATGCGTACTCGTGCAGCCACTGGGTAATAAAGGAGCATAGCCCTGTGGCTGCGACGATTAGAAACTATACATTCTATTTAATTTTAATTGAAAATATCAGTGTAATTACACACAGGTAAAATATTTAATAAATTGCCAATAAAACGAACAATTTTTTTTTTTTGTTTTTTTTTTTTCCAAGACTTAGCCAGGAATTGACTAAGTCAAATGTAAAGGATAAAATCTGGAAATCATGTTGAAAACAAGCCCTGATCTGAGAAAAGATCGTTCAAAACATTTAGACAAAAACATCAGGCCTGTACGGGGTTGTCTTATAACTGGTAATGACAATGTCCACATCAATGAACTGAGGCATTCACTCAAACATGGACAGAAATATTTCAGTAAAAGTGAACATGACATTAGCAATTGGTGGAATACTGCAGCGAGATCTCGAAAAAGCTATAGAAAAAGAGAAACAACTTCCTATTTAGAAAGAAAATTGCCATAAAGGTAATTGCATTGCATCATTTGTATGGACACATTTATTATTACAATTATCTACAAAGCAATCAATGCACATATATAACAAATCATGAGAAACATTGTTCTTATATTGGTAAGAGTGCCAATTATATTTAAGAGATATCAGTGTTAATTCACAATTTTGGGCATATATGTATAACTGGAGGTATAGCCAAAAATCTGCATCAAAGCAGCAGCATTGTCAGAATTGCATCAGTTAGTAAGAACCCATTTCTCCTACCCTCCTAAGAGATTTATCCACAGAAATAGAACACCTCGGATATTATATAAGATGGTGTTGCAGGAGCAAAGTAATGAATACACTTACGTGTCATAAATACAGATACAACTGCTATGATTATCAAAGTCTAGGCTTCTGTTTCAAGAGTGCAAGGGCAATAAACTGCTTGCTGCACATATTTTTGGACAATTTTTGGTAAATGATGCTTTGTGAACAGCTTGGAAAATAGTGAATCCCTTACAGAAACACAAAATCTTCAATTTTTGTACACAAATCACGGAGGCGGGGAAATATTTTGAACTATGATCCAATCTAAAACATTATGTAATAGCTATGAAAAAGCAGGGTCCCATTTATTTGTTATGTCTTGTCGCAAATGCTGACTGAGACATATATTTTGTTATAATTTTCCATCCGTTCTTCAGACAAGTCATATACTGGTATGTCGTTCCATCCCTCCATCTATTAACCTCACTTTATTTGAAACTAGTGGTGGCAGAATCATACAGAGTAGTTTGAGTCCAACATTATATTCTTCACAAATGCAATAGGTCATGGCGGTTGGTCATTCGTAATCTTTTTAGGAACACATTTCTAATAACCTACTCTCTGTATTCTAATGTAAGTACAATAAATTGGCGATTATTACAATCAGATTTGTTTCCGATGTATAATATATGTATAAAACCAAAGCCACCTTACCAGGAAGAAACTCACTGTTATGCAACAAAAATATCAAGAAACAGAATATAAATTTATACTTACTGCCTTGGCTTGCAGGCGTTATAATCTGTTTTGATGTCACAGAATTAATGTTAGGCTGCTGATATTCGTTATTAATAAAAGCTATTGGGATAGCTTGATGTTCATTCAACTGAGAAGAATATTAGACGCCACCCTTTTATAAGGCCACGTTGTCAAACACCAAAGTATTATGTTTTAACCATTTTCTTCCCTCATGAGAGGCAACCCTTTTTACAAAGCCACAGTTTGTACTGCACAATAAATAACTTTATAAGAGGGGCATCACAGGGCTATCATTCATTTTGTAAAAACGAGACTGTAGTGTCGTTTTACAGATTGGGAGAGAACCATGCCATGCAAATAAATCTGAATATCCTTCTTTTGTCTCAATATTCTAAGTGACTGCATCTTTCAATATTGTACCAATGAAGTGTGAACAAAGTATAACTTCCTTTTTATTCTTACGTTTTAGGCATTCCGGACAATTATCGTTATTTGTGATGAAGGTTGTAGTAAGCGTTCACATATGCACTCGTACAACGCACTTATAGGAGTTGCCATAATAATGGCAACAGAAACAAAGAAAATCCTCTACGTTGGAGTGCGTAATATATACTGCACCATCTGTGCAAGAGCCGAGTATTTTGGTTGACAAGTTAGATACCACGAAAGTTAAGAGAACCTGGGAGATATCAAGTCAAGATATAGAAGCCGTTGTTGTACTGGAGGGTTTCCAACAAGCCAACGATTATGGCGTAAGATACATGCACGTGATATCCGATGGAAACTCCTCCGGCTTTGCAAAAATAAGGAAGAAGTCCCGGCTTTTGGTCCTTATGTGAAAAAGTTGGAGTGTCCCAATCATGTTTGCAAGTGTCTAAAATCAAATCGTGCACAAATGGTGGATAACAAAAACAAAGGGAAAATGAATCAAAGTCAAACAAGTTAGAGTAGTTAGTGATGTGCATTGTCCAATCCGCACAATATACTGTATGATTGACAAGGAAAACAGTTGCGAAAGAACTGGTAAAGGATATACGAATTTCAGTATACCATCTTTTTGGCAAGACGACAACTGTAGTGCTGAGTTTTGCAAAGTAACCACTGGAACATTTTCCCTACAAAGAGTAACAAGCAGGACTGTGCCTATGATTATGACCCCGAAAATGAAGATGATTTATTGGAGCCGGTCTGAGGGGTCATCAATTGATGCTCAAGTGGAGTCCACATATGGATCTGATTTGAAGATTACAGACTATCATCAAACACCTTCTAAGGTATATTATTACAATTTTAGAAAAGGTGGACTGAAGTTAACGATTATTAGGGAATTTCATTATAAATTGTGCAGATATAGTTGGATGTAAGTTTGATCAAAGAATGATGGAGGAACTATAATCGACAGATGTAACATGGGATTATGGCGCACAAGGTGTTTCGTAGGGACTCTTCGATTTGATGTAGAACCAACATCGTCAGCAAACATTTCGGGACAATCCACTGGAACTAAGGCAGGCGACAATTTCAGGAACTTTCATGCTAAAAGATAAAAACGTTTGGAAGACTGTAAAATCTCCAAAGATGAATCTGAGGCAAAAATAAGAAGGTGGATAGGAAAAACATAGGCAACCATGGAATCGACCAGCAAGAATGCCAGAATGCCATGCTGGAGTATGGCAGCGAAGCATTAGACATAACACCTGATTTCACAGAAGAAGAGCTTTACAAAGTAGAAGAATTCCTACAAGAAAAACATATACATCACACTGAAGCAGGTAAAATCCATTTTAAAAAAAAACATAAAACGCCTTTAGCTGTTACCCAAGATATGGAAATCTGAAAGGAAACGACTTACTTCATCCTATTCCGGTTATACGGTTAAGAAGAATCCCGCAATAAAAGTTACATCCTTAGTTGAGAAATGTTGTACAGATCATTTCAAGGCAACAAAGGTACCAAGATTGGCCCTGCTAAGGAAACAACAACTAGAGAGGAATACCTTAAGATCAAGGAAAAAGAGAATGTGTGAGTCCTAATGTCGAACCAGTGGGACTGGTGATAGATCCCACCAACAAATGTGTAGCTGCAAGTTCTGATGTCCGAGTTAGCTTTGAAAGTGAAAATGTTGGCTTGATAGAGATAAAAATATATTATACTAAACCAGTATCCCTTACCCAAGCAACATAACTTAAATCCGTCAGGAACTTCTGTCTAGAGATTCATGATAGAAAGTCAGCCTTAAAGAAAAATTATAATTATAATCATCAATGTCAAGGGCTACTTAACATTAAACAAATGCCCTGGTTTGATTTTCTTGTGAGATCTGACAATCCTTATGAACTTCATATTGAAAGGATATTTCAAGACTCGGATATGTGGCATGACAATCCTTATGAACTTCATATTGAAAGGATATTGCAAGACTCGGATCTGTGGCCTGACAATCCTTATGAACTTCATATTGAAAGGATATTTCAAGACTCGGATATGTGGCATGAATTCAAGCTGCCCAAGCTAACTGCTTCTATTAAAAGAAAGCATTACTGGTAAAACTTGCCGCACCCACATATGGCAGAAGCCCTGGTATTATAGAACCATGAATGTGGGAATGAACAGCAATATCATAAATGTATATATTGCTCACGAAATAAGTGCTTGGTGTACCTATTTAAAAAGGGCTAACGACTTTCATGCATAAATACCCCGGTAGACAGAACAAAGAGAAGATAGTCGCACAGTTAGCTTTACGAATATTGACTAAAAAATATTGTACCTAATATAAACAAATTTCTCATTTTGATTGAACTATTTAAAGAGATGTAATGCATTCCTGACACTTAATCTATGAAGTAATTCTGGGTTCACCAGTCATTATTCGTTCACGTCACGTTGGTTGTCATTTCGCGTGATATCCACGACTTACATTTAGTACATTTCAATCAACAAAAGCCAGAAAAGCTTATGTCATTTTGTACGCCTCAAATCAGTTCAGGACATGCTATTTTTACGCATTCGTATATCAGAGATTACCTGTAAATAAATTTGGTAGCTGTGAAGGATCAATAATTAACATTTTTAACGAATACACAGTAAATCTCTCTCTCTCTCTCTCTCTCTCTCTCTCTCTCTCTCTCTCTCTCTCTCTCTCTCTCTCTCTCTCTCTCTCTCTCTCATATGACTGACAAGATCTAGAAAGTAATATAAGAATACTCTACATTTCTCCGCAAATATTAGAGAGGGTTCAATTGTTGCTGGTTGTATTTTTAATATTACAGAGGGTTCATTTGTTGCTGGTTGTATTTTTAATATTACAGAGGGTTCATTTGTTGCTGGTTGTATTTTTAATATTACAGAGAGTTCAGTTGTTGCTGGTTGTATTTTTAATATTACAGAGAGTTCAATTGTTGCTGGTTGTATTTTTAATATTAGAGAGGGTTCATTTGTTGCTGGTTGTATTTTTAATATTACAGAGGGTTCATTTGTTGCTGGTTGTATTTTTAATATTAGAGAGGGTTCAATTGTTGCTGGTTGTATTTTTAGTATTACAGAGGGTTCATTTGTTGCTGGTTGTATATTTAATATTACAGAGGGTTCTTTTGTTGCTGGTTGTATTTTTAATATTACAGAGGGTTCATTTGTTGCTGGTTGTATTTTTAATATTACAAATGGCTCAGTTGTTGCTGTTGCATTCTTAAATGCACTTTCAACACTATTGTTGACTATATCATGCCGACGAAATGGGAGTTACAATCTTTCCCACTTTCCCAAGGCGGTTATCGGACCTGCGACCCTTCGGTTACTAGTTCGACGCACCACCAGCTGAGTTACTACAGCACCTCCCTACAACAGACATACAATTCTTTTTCTGTGTGTGTGTGTGTGTGTGTGTGTGTGTGTGTGTGTGTGTGACGTTGTCATGCTGTATAATTTGTTTTATGTCTGAGTGTATATGGTATACTCGTCAATAATGCACAAAATCCTACCTTGCAAGAGTAAGAAAAGATTATTTCTGCTAATAAAATGATCACCTGGCACTGTCATCACGTCACTTGCATTGGATGGTATAAATGACGATTTCTGACAATAGATAATACCCAATGGACCAAGGAACATTTACATTAAATGGCTATAGTAAAAACAATGAATTAATAAACAATCATTGCATAAAAAATACGATCATATTACAATATCGAACTGGTGTCGGATTGCCTAATTTTGACATCAGCCATACTCAAACATCAGAATTTTATGTGATGTTTGAGTACTGGTTATGTAAAACAAAAGAGTCAACTCAATATTGCTGTGGGGAGAAAGGGAGGGGGGGGGGTCGGAGCGGGGCGGCGGAAATTTGACATTGAATATATCCTTGTCACGTCATGCATGAAATGATTAAAGCAAAGAAAAACAAGTAATTTGCCCTTGACCTTTATATTTCATTTTATATACTTTGAAAGATTTTTGACATCTTGAACTTTTATATTTTATCTTGCAGGGCCATATTTTTACGTTTATTTGGTAGGATTAATCTCTCTAAAGCGTTTCTTTTCTCGCAATAATTATTTCACATTTTCGTAACTTAATTTTAAATCGGTACTAAAGTGCCAGGATTGTGCTGACATGCCGTTAAATCCTTGACATGCGTACATACATACATACTCTTCTGAAACATCTTGATATTATTATGATACTCAAAAATACGTGATACGTTGTACTCAAGCTATATTAAGTCATTCGTTTAAGACATGGAATAAGTCCCTTATTGTAGTAGTTTAAGACATGGAATAAGTCCCTTATTGTAGTAGTTTAAGACATGGAATAAGTCCCTTATTGTAGTAGTTTAAGACATGGAATAAGTCCCTTATTGTAGTAGTTTAAGACATGGAATAAGTCCCTTATTGTAGTAGTTTAAGACATGGAATAAGTCCCTTATTGTAGTAGTTTAAGACATGGAATAAGTCCCTTATTGTAGTAGTTTCAGACATGGAATAAGTCCCTTATTGTAGTAGTTTAAGACATAATAATAATAATAATAATAATAATAATAATGAGGACTTTATATAGCGCCTAATCTTTAGAAGCTCTAAGCGCTTTACAACATTATATAACACCTAAACAAACATATATAATGATATGATTACGAAAAGAAAGAAAAAACAAACAACATGAAATTAGAAAACAAAAACATGCTGAAAATAGTTAAGGTAAGAAAACATTAAGTCTTTAGGTCTATTCTTGCAGTCGAAAAAGGTGAGTTTTAAGAGCACTCTTGAATGAGATCACTGTGTCTGTGTGTCTAAGTTCAGTTGGCAATTCGTTCCACGTTGCTGGGCCCTGGTATGCAAAAGAACGTTGTCCGTATGACTTCATTTTGGTATTGGGAATAATGAGAATACGGGTGTCGGAAGAGGAGCGTAAGTATCTTGCTGGTGTGTACACATGGGTGAGGTGAGATAGGTATGTTGGACTGGTGCCAGTCAGTGAAACGTAGCACAGAGAACAAATTTTGTGTTTGATTCTGGATCGAATGGGTAGCCAGTGTAGGGTACAGAGCAGGGGAGAGGTGTGCTCTGTTCGTGGTACTCTAAGGATGATCCGAGCAGCTGTGTTTTGAACTTTTTGAAGTTTCTGGAGTAGATACTGAGATGAACCAGATAGAATTGAGTTACAATAGTCCAGTCTTGAAAGTACTAAGGAACACACAAGTGTTTTAGTGACATCAGCTGAAAGATAGTTGCAAATGGAGCTGATCCGTCTCAGCTCAAGGTATGCAGCCTTGCATATGTTCATGACATGTTGGTACAATGAGAGTGTACTGTCTAGAGTAACACCTAGGTTTCGTACTGACTGTGTGAATTTAATATTGGTGTTGCTGATATTTATTGTTTGAGGTAAAGGATGTGAATGAGAAAGTCTTTGTGTGGTAATCAGAATGGCTTCAGTTTTATCATCATTCATCTGCAGCTTGTTACATGTCATCCATGATTTCACATCGGAAATACACCTCTCTACACCTTGGATGGTAGCATCAACTTCAGTTGGGTGGCTAGATTTGTATATTTGGGTGTCATCAGCGTACAATTGGTGAGACACTGTGTGACGATCTATGACACCTGAGAGCGGTTGAGTGTATAGAATGAAGAGAACACGTACAAGAACAGAACCCTGTGTAACACCAAAGCACAGATCAACTGGGCTGGAGTGTTTTCCATTTGCGGACACAATTTGTGTCCTGTTGACCAAGTAGAACTTGAACAATAGTAAGGCTGTATCGTGAATGCCAAATACATGATGGAGACGGTGAAGCAATATATCATGGTCTATTGTATCAAATGCTGCAGACAAGTCAAGGAGGGTGAGGACTGTAATCTTTCCACTATCCAAAGCAGAGAGATGGTCGTTAACTACTTTCAGAAGGGTAGTTTTGGTACTGTGGTGAGGGCGATATGCAGACTGTACATCGCTAAAAAGACTGTTTTAATTCAGATGAGATACAAATTGGGATAGAACAACTTTTTCTAAGATTTTTGACATGAATGGGAGGTTAGAAACAGGGCGGTAGTTCTTTAAATAGTTATGGTCAAGTGTTGGTTTCTTCAGCAGAGGCTTTACAATGGCAGTTTTGAAAAATGATGGGAATTCCCCGGATGAGAGAGAAGTATTAATAATATCAGTTAGTGAAGGCAATATTGGATCTAAGCACTCAAGCAGCAGTGATGTCGGAATCGGATCAAGTTCACATGACTTTGGGGCACTCTTCATCATGATTGTACGCACTAAATCCATAGAGACCGGTTCAAATGCTGCTAACGGTTGCCGCTGAAATTCTGTGTCGCAACTGTATGGTGACGACGACTCAATTGAAATTATGTTGTCAAGCTTATCTCTAATGGTTTGTACTTTGTTACGGAAGAAATTTGCAAACTGGTCCGGAAGGTCGACTATAGAGAAGGTAGTTGGAAGTGGTGTACATTTGTTCCTTGACATTAGCTTGTTAGTAATCTCGAAGAGCTCTTTGCAGCTGGAACTTTCAGTGATCTTAGTATTGTAGTGGGCTGATTTCGCTGCATGGACTATGTTTGTGACATTCTTCCTAGTGGCTTCATAGATTTACTTATGAATGGTGAGTCTGGTGGAAACCCAAAGCCTCTCAGCCTTACGGCGGTCTCTTTTAGCAGTGCGAAGCTGGTCCCTAACACTGCTATACCACGGAGAACACTGTTTAATTGATACTCTGCACTTGGTTGCTGGGGCATGTTTGTCAAGCATTGAACGCAGGCAGTTATCAAGTTGTTCTGCTGTAGGAGGTAGCAAAGTTGTTATGATTGCTTGGATGTTATGCATTAGTTGAGTTCTATTTATCATACGGAGGTTTCTCTTAGTAGCAAATAAAGGTGGAGAGTTAGGGACTGATACGTCAAGATGGCATATAATGCAGAGGTGATCTGATGCAAGTTCGTGGGACACCAGGGAGGACTGTAGAATATTATCATCAGGTCTATAAAGAATCCAGTCTAAAATGTGACCATGTTTATGGGTGGGTTTGCTAACTCACTGTTTGAGGTTGAAAATGTGAATGGAATCTAGCAGTTTTGATGTGTATGGGTTTCCAGGACAGTCAAAGTGAAAGTTGAAATCTCCAAGAATAATCAGGTTGCCACCTATCGAATTTCCATACTCTAGGAGATTCGGAAACTACTCCAAAAAGAGAGATTCAGTCAGCTTGTTTTTTCTACTAGGAGGAGGGCGGTAGAGGCAGAAAAAATGGACTAACCTTTGTTCCAGTGCGAGTGTGGTTTGGACTAGTTCAAACGATGTGTGGTTGAAATTGAATGTTGTAGTGTGATTAAGACGGTTGATCATGGAGTTCTTTGCGATGACACCAATTCCACCTCCGCGGGAGTGGCGGGGGAACGACTTGATGGAGTAACCGGGGGGTGTTAGATCCGCGCACTTGGGCTCATCGCCTGATGTTTTTAGCCATGTTTCTGTTAGGAAAAAGATGTCGATATTCTGATCGTTGATAAAATTAACTATTTCTGACGCCTTTTCCGGTGTTCATACTGATTGGGCATTGAATAATGCGATGCGTAGTGGTATCTCTTGGATAGTTGACACAAAGGTTGACGGTTTAAGAGGAATTTGAATTAGGTTATCTAAATTAACGGCCTAGTTTTCAAATTGGCGTGCCGGAAATGGCGAAAGGGAGATAACTGGAATTCTTCCTGTTCTACGCCTGCCAGCTTTAAAACAACGTTTCTTTTTTCGCTTCCGTTTACATTTAAGTAATGATGAAAAATGTAGTCCCAGGTCGTTTAGTCTAGTGCACAATGTAGTATGGAGAGCCAAGGAGTGGTCGTTTAAAGCAATTAATGAGGGTCTATCATAGCGTAAACGGGTGGACTGGCGAGTATCACGTGATGGCGGTATGTTCAGTAACAAAGGAAGTTGTAGCAGTGGTGCAAGACGGCTGAGAAAAAGTCTAATAGTTCTCGTTTCCAAGACAAGATGATGAAGAAACACATTCCAACAGAACAGCCAATGCATGATGAACACAATAACGTAGACGAAGACAGACAACAAGCACATAAATCATGAAAAACGGCACAAAAATCAAGAGCAGCTGCCTCAAGCCTGTTAAGCGATAGCGGCCATCTCGCTCATGGAATAAGTCTCTTATTGTAGTAGTTTAAGACATGGAATAAGTCCCTTATTGTAGTAGTTTAAGACATGGAATAAGTCCCTTATTGTAGTAGTTTGAATATATTATCTGCGTAAACACCGTACAACTTCAACATAAGCACTGAGCTAGGTAGAGGAGGAAGATCCCGTGATATTGGCGTAATGCCAAGGCGGGAACAACTTTGCTACGTGTGTTACTAAATTGAGTCAAAATTTGGGAACATCTAAGATTTACTTCGGTGCATGACAAAAAGTGATCATAACACACGACTGTCAAGCTTCGACAAAATATCGAAACGAGGTTATTTTGCATTTGATAAAGGTAATTCACAACGCATGTACAGAGAAGCCGATAATATAGGATCACAAAATGGATCTCCTAAAACCAAGTTTCAATTAACTCAGGTTTTTTGTTCGCACAAGTTGTAGGAGTCATATGTCTAGCGTAATTACACATCATCCGGTTATGAGTGAGCAATACATATATAATACGCTATAAGCATTTCCCAATGAGCCGAAGTTTTGTATCAAGATAAACCTATTACCATCAACATATTAATGTATATTTATTATGGAAATTCTGGGCAAAATCTTTGCATTTTGTATCATGGGCTAGGGTAAGGAGAAGATAAATATATGCTCCTCCTGCTACCTAAACCAGGCTGTCAAAATTTGAATATATGTATATATATATATATATATATATATATATATATATATATATATATATATATATATATATATATATATAATTGTAAGTGTACAGGGAAGTTAAATTTCTTAAGGATTAATGACTTTTTGCCCGCCAGTTATGATAGGGCGGGTAGTTATCACGCGTGAACCGCGTGAATATCAAAACGTACTCAAGGTCATTATTGTTTGTAAACATAGCAGCGTGTCAGTTATTTAACGGACAATGATTCAAATATTTGAATTTCTTTGAAAGCTCTCCATTTGAACAGGCCCTTTTCTCGAGCTAAGGTTTGAAAAGTTTAATTCAACAAGACAGTGGGAACGGTAAGTCAGTTTCAAATAGATAATTTATGTATTGTTTCCTAATATTTCAACTTTAATATGGCGTTTAGCTACATAATATGAAAGTACTAAATGAACGTTGACACATTTACAATTCGCTCGAGTCAGTTACATCTATTTGAAATTAATGGAAAAGACACCAGATATTTGTTATTTTAGCACAAAATATGCACAAGATTCATTTGAAAAAGCCAAAATATTAATCTCCAGTAGCAGATTTTTGCGTACAGCAAAATATTCAAATGAAAATTGCTTGGGGTGTGTGTGGCTCCAGTGGAAATTTGTTATTTAATATGAGTTTGTCACACCATGTATGAGATGATTAAGAAAGATAAAAAAGGAATTGCACTTTCCCTCTATCGTTTTTAAAATATTTTTCAAAGCTTTTTGATTTTATGAACTTTAATATTTTTTGTAGGACTATATGTTTACAGTGTCGGATTATCCTAGTGGCAAAAGTAGCATATGCTACGGGCCCCGCACTTTCAAGTGTTAATATTTATGCGTTTTTTTTAATTTAGGAGGCCCTGCACTCGCTTAATCCGGCACTGTATGTTTACGTTTATTTGGTAGGGTTAATCTAACTAACGCTTTGTTTCTCTCAGTAGCCAGGAATGTGCTGACGTGCCGTTAAACCCTAGACATACATACATACATACAAACATACATACTTAATCAAATTGATACATTTTGATCATACTTTGAAAGTCAAAGATATATGATACACTGTACTAAAGGCATATCTAGTCATTCATTTAAGACATGTCGAATAATTCCCTTAATGTTATTTGAATGATATTTACGTCATTAAACTTCTAAGATGGGAAAAAATATTAGTTGCGTATAAACCGTAATATCTCAAAGTAAGGATTGAGTTAGGTAGAGAGGAACGCCCCACGATATTGGCGTGATGCCAAGGAGGGAACAGCTTAGACACGTGAGTTAGGAAGTAGGTTCTTAATTTAGCAACATCTAACCTGTGTACAACAAAAGTGATCATAACACACGGCTATCACGATTAAACAACATATGGAAAACTGGTCTATATGCATTTGATAAAAGTCATTTAAAGCGAATGTACCCAGGCATGAGGAGCCTATGCAGGAATCGTTAATAAAACGTCACAAAATGGTTCTCTTAAAACCAAGTTTCAATATAAGCAGATCTTTTGTCCTTTTTTATTTATTTTTTTTTTTTTGTTTTTTTGTTTTTTTTTTGTTTGGGGTGTCATATGTCGAACGTAATAACACATCATCTGGTAAATGAGTGAGCAGTATATATTTGATATAATATAAACCCAAATGAGCCGACGTTTTCCATATATTCTGGATACTTTAAACATACTTCATATCCGTTTGTGGTGTGAGATCTTATAATGCATTGTAGTCAGTGGCGTAGCAACCACCCAAGCAACAGCCGCAACGAGAGGGGGGAGGGGCAGTCTCAGTGAGGGGCCCAAAATTCCTATCAAGCAACTTTTTATTGGATAGGGCTCAGAATTAAGTCTTGCGGGGGGAGGGGGGGGGCAGAATTTCTTGCTATAACATTGGTTGTAGTGATTTAGTTTAGACAAACAATTTACCTTTCTCAGAGCCCATGTTGGTCAAATAATAAAGTGAGTGTAACCATACATATTTTACAAAAGAATCCTTACTTTTAGCCTCACTTAATAAATAAATCCGTATTTTAAAAGTAATCACGAAGGAAATCGGTAAAAATGAAGAAATAAATTAAGGTTAATTTTATTTTCATGACATTGTCCAGTAATTCGTTCCTTCAGCTTACCGTATTTTCAAATAGTATAGACATTTTGAAAAGAAAATGAAGGGTATATACAGGAATATGAAAAATGAAAACAATTAGCACTTTTGAAGTTTCTGTCGTATACCCGCAGGAAAGGCCAAACGATCGGTATAATGAGGAAAATTCCGCACATGTGGTCAGCCTGAGAAGTTATAACCCCGAAAATATTAAATAGATGCAATGCAAAGAATTCATCTGAATAAACACATTGTTAGAGCGATTGAAATTCATTTAAACACTTCCTGAATTCGTTACACTTTCGATCGTTTGTCGGTCAAGAACACAAAAAATGAAAAAGACATAGATCCTTGAGATAAACAAGTGAGAAAATGGACATAATATTCAGAATCAATACCATTGTCTCTGAAAACAACTGTTGAAAATAAAAAAATACAGAGAAAAAAATCAAGCATTACCAACTAGATGCACCACAGAGCCAGCCGGCAAGTGTTCATGTTCAAAGTGACTGAACTTTCGGTCTATTACTTCCTTTATTTCATCACCAAAGATGCTGATGGTGTGTGTGTGTGTGTGTGGCAGTGGACAAGTTCACCTATTTCGGCAGCACACTGTCACGCGTGCAGTCCACATCGATGATGAAACCAACCCCAGAATTGCTAAAGCAAGTGTCGTCCTTGGCAGACTACATGCAAATGTGTGGGAGTGCAGAAACTGAAGGTCTACAAAACCACCGAGGTGCCGACCTTGCTGTATGCTTGCGAAACCTGGAAGGTGTACAGACGCCATGCAAAGAAGCTGAACCATTTTCACATGATCTGCCTGAGGAAACTGATGAGAACAAGATGGCATGACAGGGTCCCAGACACTGAGGTTCTCGCACAGGCAGGCATTGCAAGCATCCACACTCGGCTGATGAAATCACAGTTGAGATGGGCAGGCCATGTCACCAAAATATCACAAGAGCGACTTGCAAAGAAGATCTTCTGCGGCGAGCTGAAGGAGGGAAAGCGATCACAGGGTGGGCAGTAGAAACGCTTCAAAGATTCCCTCAAGTCATCCTTGAAACACTTCAACACTGACCCTGAGTCTTGGGAAGGTTTCGCACAGGATCGCTCCACTTGGCGGAGTCTCATCCATACTGGAGCTACAGACTTTGAACGGAGGAGAATTGCAGAAGCAGTGGAGAAGCGCGAGCAGCGTAAATCTCAGAACTGCGGCACGTCCTCTTTTGATCAAGCAAACCCAAGCGGCATCTCCTGTCAAGTATGCCACAGACAGTTCAGAGCACAAGCAGCCACTCACGCACTCACAGAAACCAAACCAGTTAGTGATGTCATGGTCATCTTCGAACTTGAAAGACGAACAACATATAGTCTTCCCCAACCAATTTTGATTCAAGTAGATACATAGATGAGATACAGCGAAACCTCCAAATACCAAATTTAAAATTTTGGTTTTTGGGGGTTTTCTTTTTACGGAGGTTCACTATTTTCACCTAAGAATGAGATGTGTTCACGCCCATCTTCTTACATGAAAGTTATCATAAATATTTTTTGACAAAACATCAATAGCCAGCCAATATTTGAAACAAATATATATGATGATTGGTATTTAATTGCAGATGCGTTTCCTTGTTGAGTTTTTTTTCTGCATGATCTTATGCTGTTTCAAAGCCTTTAGTTTGTCACGTGCTTTGTAAAGTTTCGGTTTTATGAGGTTCATTCTAGTGTAAAATATTTACTTGGGAGCGAAAATTTAATTCTGTCCTCAGAGTAGAGAGGATTCGGTTTACCGAAATAAAGTTTACTGAAATTATAGAAGGAAAACACTTATGCGTGTTTCAAGAGGGTTTCGGTTTATCGAGTTACATTTTTTATTGAAATTATAGAAGGAAAACATCAGAACCAGAATAAATTATGCATGTTTCAGGGGGATAACGGTTTATGAAGAGTTAGGTCGTGAAAGATTTCACTGTTGATAGGTAAATAGATAGACATCGAATTATACAGATATTACTACATTAGAACTAATTCAGTGACGAAAAGTAAATAGTGAATCTAACAGTAAAGGTAAATGCTTGCATGATTTCAGTACCGTGTTTGCGATTTGAAACAAAAAAAAACGCATTCTTTTAATAATTTCTCAGAATATTCTATATTATGTTCGTTTTTGTTTCAGATCGAGCGAGTACCAAAACTGATTATGAGAGGTCATGCAGTATAGCATACCACTGACAGAAATCTGATCACTAGGCGTTCAGTAGCATCAATTGATGTGGACATCCTTAATATTTGTATGATACCATTTGCAAGTCAGAACACATCAGAGACTACAGTCGTTTTAATAGTATGCGTTACAGGTCAATCAACATCACACAAATGTGAAACAGGTGCCAATGAACTATATTTCCATGTTTTTATAATTTCTTTACACCATATTTGAGTAGTTACGGGATTTCTAAAACCTCTACTTCCTCTGGCTAACTTCGGTTACCCGTGTTTATTTGACCAATAGCTGAATTTCAGTCACGTTGACGTACATGAGGAGGAAATGGCATTTTTGCAGATTTATCAGGAAATGCGGACATCTTTAACCAAAACTAGATTTTGCTGATTTATTATGTACTGCAGCAATTTTTTATTCCATCGCCATTGACGTTTTGATGGATTCTTTTTGCAACATATTTATGTCTGTCTTTCACACTAGATATAATAGTACATTTTTATTTTTTACCAAATGTAATCTGGAAAGGTCTCAGAACAAAGCTGCTTTTGATTTGCAGAACTTCCCCAAATCTTTTTTTGTTCGCCTTTCTTGACTGGTACCGCCTACACTGGCAAGCCAATTTCATGAACTGATAACTTGTAAAACGTGTCTTCTAAATGTTAGTCAGTGACGTCGATCACATCAAGTGCAGCCATTCCCATAACAGCTAGTTTGGAAACTCCTCCATGAACTGCAATGATTGGTTAATAGCTTAACATTGGTGCGGTGCATAATGCATAAAAGATACGAAATGTTTGTTCTTTATTCAAAGAAGGCGGTTGATAGTATTCCCCGGTCTCAGCCAGTTGTCAGCGAATCGCCTTGCTTTGTATTGAGACCATTTTACAGAATCCAAAAATAATCGCTGAGGAAAGTTTTAAACACGTATTTCAAGATAAGCAAATTGACTGAGCTGGTAAAAATACAGGGGCGGATCCAGGAGGGGGGAGGTGAGCCGAAGCTGGCGCCTAAACCCACGCACCCCCAAATCCCCTTACAAACGAGAGCGAAGCAACCGGACTGTTTCCTGAAGCAGGTTTCCTTTACAATTAGATGGATAAAATTATGCCCTGGAAACGCTTAAAATTCAGGAGCTTCCAGGGTTCCGGGGATTCCGTTCCACAGACCCCTCGCCTACTTGTTTATGCCCCCCCCCCCCCCGATATTTCGGGATCCGCCACTGAAATATATCACACATATCTCAAGTTTTACTTATTTTCCAATGACAAAATACATTATATAGACTAAAATTATTTGTGCAAACCATCCTGAGTTGCATTTTTATTTTTTTATTTTTTTATTTTTTTTATTTTGCAAATTACTCAAATGACGTTCCCTGTCAACATTTCCTAGATCTTCGATATTACGGAACAGTCCATGATTCAGAATGGCTTCGAGGACTTGTTATTCTGCTCCTGTCACTGCTAATTGCTATTGGAACAGTTTTTTCTGTCATTACCAGAAGGTGCAAAGTAAAACGCATCCGTCCAAGGGCATTCAATTATTGTATTACAAAAGGTATTTGCATGTTGTTTCTCTCTCTCTTCTCTCTCTCTCTCTCTCTCTCTCTCTCTCTCTCTCTCTCTCTCTCTCTCTCTTAAACTGTTATAATTAGTCGAATTCTTCCACCGTTTAAGGCGAATCTTTTCTGTTTAACATAGGAAAACCTGTGCTTTTAATCATGTGTTGCCTCTATTGAAAAACTAGAAATTCCCGTAATTCTCGTAATGTCTTCAAAAATTTCATTCTGAGCTTCAAATTAAAACGAACTGCTTAGAAAAAAAATTGTTTTAATAGAAGAGTAACTTGGATGTAAAATTTCACGTTACATTGATAAATTATAAACGAACAATTAAAGAACATCATTGGAAGAAAATTTTAAATACTAATCAGCTTGATGTTTGCATGCTGTGGAATCTTACATATCAAAATAAAAAGATCGTAAGTATTTGACACGGAAGGTATGTAACGTTCTTTTTTGTGATCATAGACATCTCAGAAAATTTCGCAGAATATTTTAGATCAAAGGTTTTTTTTTGGTACGCAATACATGTGCACAAAAGATGTAGATATTCATTTTCTTAATCTTCCTTATAATTTTCTCTTGAGAAAATCCTTGAAGTAGTGAATGACCTTATTTATCTATCAATTTTGATACCATTATATCGTTAGACGACTCAAAGCTCTCTAACGTGGTACATGCAGCATTTTGGGCATTCTGGCTTCTTTCGAAAACAAATTTAATTTCAAAAACCTGCTTCTTGTCACTGTATAGATTGATGATGTATCTTTTAATTTAATTGCGGATGCTTTAGGACACGGAGGATAATACACATCATGATCTCCCCCAAATCTGAAGTCAAGAAAAGAATGTGTACGAGTGATTTTGCGTACACTATATATATATATATATATATATATATATATATATATATATATATATATATGTGTGTGTGTGTGTGTGTGTGTGTGTGTGTGTGTTATGTTAGAGCCATGCGAGCACTATTTATAGTAACTCGGACGATCTGTCCACAATTCATAGGTCACATGATTCGCTTTGTACACAAAGTTTACAGCTTTCGATAGAAGTATTGTAAGTAGACGATCTTCTTAAGGGTAAGGGGCATACATGGGGAGAGATATTAATATTTCACTAGTCTTTCAACAACTTCAAAATAAAATGTCGCATTTCATCAGCGCTATAGAAGTTTTCTCAGGCAAAAAAAAAACTTTTTTTTTTCGACACGCTCGATGGGCACTTCACTTAGAATGCAGGAGGGGCCCAATCTGATATTAGAGGGGCTCCGGGCGTCGGGCTATCGGATTTTGTTTAGCACTGACCTCCATTGTTTTTCTGGCTTCGAAGCGTCAGGTGATAAAAACGTTATAATTGAGCTAATTTTTTCAGGCACACAGATCAAACGCTATAACCAATTAAACGTTGTAGCAAAGGAAGATTATAACAAAGCCTTTGGAATATATATTAGTTCGGATTGATAAAATCAAGGCTAGGAAATATCACCCATTGCTCCTCACCTCGACTAGTATCCAGGAAAATAAAATAAAACTGTCATCACAATAATTACTCAAAAATATTTCATTACAGGTTCCGAAAATTATCAGGACAGACTCAACAAATCAAGCGACTTCTTGCGTATTCTGGCAACCCGACTAGAGCAGGCTGAAATTCTCATGAAAGAATTGAAATTTGATGAATTTCGGATAAAACTGTTGCAGAAGGAGAGAGACATGAAGAACTGGTCAACTGAAGAATATAACAAGCAGTTGCTAAATCGGTGGATCGAGATAGAGGGACAAGGAGCGACAAGAACCCAATTGTATAATGCAATGAATAAATGTGGTATACAGAACCTGATACACAAGATTGAACAAATGACAACTAACGTGGATAAAGAAAGAAAAATGATTTTAGAAAAACATGAAGGGGAGCTATAGGCGTCATAATCTTCATAGTGAAAAGGATCATTTACAAAAATATTGTTCTAATCCATTATAGGCAAGACTTGTTGGGAGTGTAGTATATCCTAATTAGCAAGTAGTCAGTTGCTGGAAGGCTTTCGACACTTATATATCACATATGCCGTACACTCACAGAAAAAGAGTTCCTGTGTTGGTCCAAGTTGAAGGATTTGATGTCGAATGCATCTGCCAGAAGTTGAATTGAACAAATATTCATTTCTCGGGGCTCATAATTCTTTAAATGCATGAAAGGTGTCAGACAAGACAAGATTATAGCAATAGCTTCATTTGGCATACCCGTGAAGCAATATTGAGCCAATAAAATATTCGTGGATGCGTATTGCAATAAAAGTCATAGTTAACTATTTTTCTTCGATACATCTTTTAGACATGCTTCATTAAAAAGAAGAGAATTTATATGAATTTATTGATACATGGGTCTCATATATTTTTGTTTTTGTTTTGCGAATGTTGTAAATATGCAATGGCCACTAAAACGTAATGGTTGGTGCTTTCCATGTGAGTATATTATTGGCCACTTTGAAATTAGTATGTAATAGTGATGTATTGTCTGTAAGTATACTGACCTACAAACGATTTACTTTAATTGTCCAACGTGTGCAAGTATGAGCATAAACATATTTTCTCTTTTAAACTTAATTAACTTCTGGTTGGTTCAAGAAATAACGCAGATTTGGTATTTAAGTTATTGTTACCCACAGACATTTTAATAAAACAAAATACTGTAAATCATAAAAATTTTGCGAACATAAATATGTCGCGAATTTAGTCAGTGAAATGGATTGGCGATATTATTATTCATGCTAACACATTTGCTTCAACATAATATTCATCAAGTTAAAGATGCAATCGCTAAAACATTACGTTGTGACTCGCGAAATAGTAATGGTACTAAAATATGACGGGCAGTACTATCTAGTCCCTATACACACGCATTTGATACCATTCATGTACTTTGTATAATATTAATAGAAATTGTTAAAGGTGACAGTGTTTTTGATACCATTCATGTACTTTGTATAATATTAATAGAAATTGTTAAAGGTGACAGTATTTTTGATACCATTCATGTACTTTGTATAATATTAATAGAAATTGTTAAAGGTGACAGTATTTTTGATACCATTCATGTACTTTGTATAATATTAATAGAAATTGTTAAAGGTGACAGTATTTTTGATACCATTCATGTACTTTGTATAATATTAATAGAAATGTTAAAGGTGACAGTATTTTTTATACCATTCATGTACTTTGTATAATATTAATAGAAATTGTTAAAGGTGAAAGTATTTTTGATACCATTCATGTACTTTGTATAATATTAATAGAAATTGTTAAAGGTGACAGTATTTTTGATACCATCCATGTACTTTGTTTAATATTAATAGAAATTGTTAAAGGTAACAGTATTTTTGATACCATTCATGTACTTTGTTTAATATTAATAGAAATTGTTAAAGGTGACAGTATTTTTACATTATTTTCAGGAGATTGATAATACTCCCTGTTTTGCTTCTGTTTCAGACTCTCACTTGTGATAGAAACTTACGATATAGATGTTTATATTTAACAAGTAGCCACATTCATCTTTTGACTTGCAGTTCTACTATCAAGAATAACTTCGTCGATTACATTTTGTCAAATCATTTACTTTGCAACTCTTTTGTATGTACGTATACATGCATGTGCAGAGAACTTGCAAAATGCATAGTGTGAGTTAATCCATCAGATTGAAGCTGATGGGTTAAATCTCGTCAACAGTTTTGCATGTGCAAATAATATATCAGGAAAAACAACGTGTGGTATGAACGTGTTCTGCTTTCTTATCAGCCTTAATTGCACCCACAGAATACAAATCTTGTCAAATTTTAACTCAAGAATTAGGCAAGTGTATTGGAATAAATTTAATCATGACTTAATTTGGACCTATCTGATGTCTTGTCTTGACTTGAACATGTTAATATTAGTCCCTTGTCATATTGAGCTGGTGATTCAGCTGCCATAAGAAACATTTAACTAAATTCATAGCATTTCTACCTAATTTCCTGTTTCCGTCATCCCCGCCCTTTCAAAAAAGCTTAGAGACATTATTATACTGTTCATTCTTCGGTACTTAACAACGTATGTATATGCACAATGTCGAAGTATATAATGACACAAAAACAAATCAGAAAAAGATGAATACAATTATATAACGATACTAATTAAATATTATTGAAAATGATGATTAAATTAGCATAATATAATATTTCAGAAACAGTCAGATCTAAGCGCACAAGTACTGTAACTATATATCTGTAAATATCCACTATTTTAATTTAATATATCTTTTTTTAAAGTGACATATTTATCACTTTTGAATAGAAAAATACGTGTTTATATATATATATATATCTATATATATATATATATATATATATATATATAGATATATATATATATATATATATATATATACTCGACGTTGTAATGATTTGAAGCAGTCACGTTGGATTTTTCGATGCCCGCTTGAAGGTATTTTGTTTAAAGACAGCGAGTTAGTTTTATCAAAATGAAGTTTAAAATAATTTAAAAGCTATGCAATCATGTGGAAGTCATGTCTGAAAAATCAATGCTATTTAGTATTAAAAGATTTAACCATCAATTCAAATTACCGCTTCTTATATAAACTCAACACACAATTATTTTCCTATATATTCTCTACATTTGCTTTTCAGCAACGAATTCCCCAGTGTGTCCAAATCCAAATAAATCATATGTTATAAAAAAAATATCTTCCTAGAAAATGAACTGTACAGTTTTTGTCACAGGTTTTCCGGCATATTTTGTAAAAGGCTGAACTGTAAACGAAGCAATTTGCCATGGATCACAGATTTCACTTCTGGGACAGCATCAATGCCGAACTACCTCTTGTGCATCGTAGCATTAGACACACAAAGAATCACACCATAATCCTTTTTAGTTTAAATCAGTACCAAGGATGCCTAAATCAGTACCAAGGATGCCTAAATCTAAATTAAGCATCACGTGCAAAAAGAAGAGGAAAACTATGCTCTATAAATTGTTATGGACGACATTTGTAGCAATGACCTAGAAGTAATAATTGTGAGCTGAGTCCTATTAGCAGAACATTTAGTGGCCAATGTTTAGGCAGACTCTTATATATTTGCATGCCACACATATATTTCAACTTTACTCACCAAATCAGATTAATTTTCATGGAGAGCTAGGAGTTTGTCAGAAATGTCAGAAACGGAGTTGTGTTGGCGTTCAGGAAGGTGCAAGATAGATACAACTCTGATCCTCCACAATTATAAACAATGATGAACATTTCTCGTGTGTGTGTGTGTGTGTGTGTGTCAGTTAACAAATAGTAAGTGGAATGGTAGATTATAATGCAATATCAGTTTCTGCAGTAATGCTACACCCTGTCAAACAATGTCTCAACTTCAATTAACAACAAAAAAGAATGTATTTTATGTGAGAACTACATCGTTTTCCTGTTTTGGAACATGCAAGTTAATAAGACCAGGGGAAAAGCACTTTGTATCCCTTTGACACATATTTCTCTGTTTACACTTCTCATGCTCTGAAAGTTTAAATGCCTTCAAAGACTGAGAGGGCTGTTCTACAGAGTCTTAATAGACAGACTGAGAGGGCTGTACTATAGAGTCCTAATAGACAGACAGAGAGGGCTGTACTATACAGTCTTAACGACAGAGAGGACTGTACTATACAGTCTTAACGATAGAGAGGGCTGTACTATACAGTCTTAACGATAGCGAGGGCTGTTCTACAGAGTCTTAATAGACAGACAGATAGGGTTGTATTATAGATTCTTATTAGACAGACTAAGAGGGCTGTACTATATAGCCTTAATAGACGCAAAGGGCTGTACTATACAGTCTTAACGACAGAGAAGGATGTACTATAGTCTTAATAGACAGACTGAGAGGGCTGTACTATATAGTCTTAATAGACAGACTGCGAGGGCTGTATTATATAGTTTTAATAGACAGACAGAGAGGGTTTTGTTATAGAGTCTTAAAAGACAGACTGAGAGGACTGTACTATAGAGTCTCAATAGACAGACAGAGAGGGTTGTACTATACAGTCTTAGAAAACAGAGAGGGCTGTACTATATAGTCTTAATAAATAGACTGAGAGTTCTGTACTATAGAGTCTTAATAGACAGACAGAGAGGGCTGTACTATATAATCTTAATAAACAGACTGAGAGGGCTGTACTATAGAGTCTTAATAGACAGACTGAGAGGGATGTACTATACAGTTTAGTAGACAGAGAGGCTGTACTATATAGTCTTCATCTCCATACTCTCATTAAGCATCATGTAACTATGCATATTAATAATTATTTTAAGCCATATAAGCATATATGTGTCACTAATATATCACACCATAATAAGTACGTCTTCCACAAGATCCAGTAAAATATTCACAGTTGGATACACGATTCTGATCAGTGAATCAAAAGAATATTTGGACATGATCTTCAGTGCGACTGTTTCAGATCCTTACAGCGTAGATCGACGTAGCGTTGGGATCCGATTGCCTTTACAATTGGTGGCAAAGTTGTATACTATACAACAGCCTAGGACTAGGGCTACCATACGTCCTCCTTTTCCTGGACATGTCCTCCGTTTTCGGTCCTTAAATCTCCTCTTTGTCTCACATATTCATATATATATATATATATATATATATATATATATATATATATATATATATATATATATATATATATATATATATATATATATATATGAGTGTCCTCTTTTTTGAAAGTTCAAATATGGTAACCCTACTAGAATAGAGTTTACACAATTCTATAAGTTTTCCTCAAAATCTTTGCAAACCCTTCAAAACCCACTCAAAAGGCAATCGTCATCTTTGAAATCCCGCCATTAAACATGTTAACCAGCCAAAAGTAGTATACTCAGTGGCACCGGCCAGAAGTAGTATACTCAGTGGCGCAAGCCAAAAGTAGTATACTCAGTGGCACCAGTCAAAAGTGGTATACTCAGTGACACCAGCCAAACGTAGTATATTCAGTGGCAGAAGCAAAAAGTTGCATACTCAGTGGCGCCAGCCAAAAGTAATATGCTCAGAGGCACCAGATAAAAGTAACATACTCAGTGGCACCAGTCAAAAATAGTATACTCTGTGGCTAAATTGCATACCGACCGAGTTTTATGTTATGAGAAGGCGATGGGAAGGCAATCTTTTTGAACAGATTATACTGGTTTTTAGTTTAGTAGTGAATAGGGTATGATGACTAATACTCGGCGCAAGGACTTTACTGCCCAATGTATGCATCTGGGGACAGTTTGAAGACCGTATCTTAGACAAGAAGACGAACGTAAAACAGATCTCAGGAAACTGAATCTTATATGCAAGAGTAAGTAGAGTCCAGTGTCTCAGTGGGTCATAGCATTGACCTTATGAACTTTTGTCACTTGATATGATTTTTCCGGCTATTGATGTGAGCTAAACGCAAAAACTAAACTAAGGCTGTACAACTAACGTACATTTTCATTCAAAGTTGGCCGCCGTAGCCACCTCCCAACTGAGTAGGTGCTGTGAAACTCACTCCAAACTGTTGCTTAGAACCAAGGAAAAAAGAATGGCTGAGATGCATTGAGGCTGTACATGTGTATTTACACTTTAAGAATCAACACCGTCGCCAAGGGTTACCGTTATGCAATAGCGCCATTTAAGCTAAAAGTAGAAACCTACTTGGAAATTCCTGTGAGCTATAAATACATGCTTAATTGGGGCTCTTTACGCGTACGTAATGAATCAACCGATCGAGCAATTGATCGATCGGTCAAATAATCAATCAACAATTTTCCGTGGTAAGAACTCAATGTCCCTGGCGAGCTGAACACTGAATTTTATTTACGGAAAGCACAATCCACTAACTTGGCGTAATCTATCTTGAATACGAATTATGTTAAGACTTACAAAATAGAAGTTAGACTTTTTTATTTTTTTATTTTTGACTTGGTTTTTTTTTTGTGGAGGTGGGGGTATGAAAAGATAAAATAGAAATATGTAACCAGTGATCTCTGGATGTATTAGGTTTTTTCTCTTTGTGTGTGTGTGGGGGGGGGGGGATCTACATATGTGTGTGCTGTATGTGTACGCATTATTGTGGATCTATGTTAATATTTCAGGGAATGTACATAATGAATTAGTACGACAACACTGGTTCAAGAGTCTCTCTCTCTCTCTCTCTCTCATTTTAAATAGGCACGAGTGAATCTGATATTTAACCATGTAGTATGATTAATTCAATTTAGGGAAAAAAATCCATTAATATGGAGCCAACATTATTTTATGCTACAGCGTTTTAACCAAATGTGATCAATATTCTAAGTGAGGTGTTATCCAATATGTGTATTTATTTTTTATCAAAGTAGATAAATGGGAGATTCCACACAAAAATGTCAAGCGAACAAATTACAATTAGGATTCATCGTATCTGTTACACAAATATTGTCGAGCAGTTAAATATCGTACAAAACAACATACTGATATTATCATAGACATGCACTAAAATATGTGATGACGTAGTAAACATGTAACCCAATCAACCTAAGAACCTAATCAAGATTGAAGCCGCCTTATGTTCCTTTGTCCAGAAAAATGTAATGTCAGCGAACAATTTTCCTTCTGACAGGTAAAATGGAAAGCGATTGAATGTTTAAGGTTTAAAATACCTCGACTGTATACCAAATTCTGAAAACCTAAGTTAATCTACATGGTGCAGATGATGCCGTACAGTGGTTGATATCGTGAAGAAAAGCAAAGAAACCGTACTAACAACTTAGTATTTATTCCAGAAGTTTTCTTGGAATACAACAGTGACAACGTTTTAATTAAGTTTAACCCACTTGAGCCCCATCTAGTTCCGCCTAATAACTAATAAACTGTTGGGTATATGCATACGATTTTCATTGCTGTTTGAGCTGAACGTAAATGAAGTACCATAACACATTCAATATGCTATGTGCATGTTTCCTGTCTAAAATGGTTTCAGTTGGGGTGTTTCAAAGGGTCAGCAGGGCTGACGTGTCACACTGACCACCGAGTAGGATCTGTTAAAAACTGAGAAAGTTTGAACATTGAAGAACACCTCAAAGTAAGTACCTTTCATTCAGACATGTGACGTGAGTTAATGTCGACAACTGCATTATAATATTTTGAAATAACATCAAGATGAAGAAATGGAGAATTGCTCATTTCTCTTTTCTTTTGTTCTTTCTTTCTTTTAAAATGTTCAATGTGGGTGAACGAATCAACAGTATGCCATACTTGCATTTTAAAGACATACAAAATTCAACACAGGAGCATGCTTCCATTTAAAGGAATGTCCGACACAAATTTCTATGTACATAATTCCAATTCACTGAAAGGAGTAAGTTACCATGTTAAGGATGATTGCTTTTATTTAACTTCTGAAAAATTTATCTTTTTTAAATAGCAAAGGATTCTAGGCAATCCAAAAATCATTAGAAAATGTATGAGTTTGTGTGCATTTTCTTGCGCTACCCGTACTTGAATATCAGTCCCCATAACATGGTACTTATATAGGAAAGTATGGGAAAAAAGTGCTTGTCACTAATTGTTCGTAAAATAATAACTGAATGATCGTTTAAATAGTCATCAAATTTGCACATGTTGAAGATCACATTTTCCTCTTATCAAATGCACAAAGAAATGTGTATGTTGGTGAGTGAATTTTTCAGTATGACACAATTATTGAAACCACAGCAGTTTTCCGCAACAGAAATTCTGCGCGTCCGATTACCGGCAGGTCGTAAGTCTCTCGAGATTTCCCAAGTCTAGTGAACTTTTCGTTGACTTTCTCAGTTTCTTTCACATTACTGTTTTGGTGATGAATGAAACTGAATATGCAATGTTTTTCTTTTCATTATTAAAAATGATATAGAAGTCTCAACCAGATCATTTTACGTCCAAGCACTCACAGAGCTCCTAGCCCAATTTGGTAATAGTTCAATGTTGGTAACAAGTGACCATCATTATGTAATAATGACTTGATATCAAGCTGCGCAGTAAGGGTAACCAGATATACTCGCGTATAATTCTCATCCAAATGCAAAAATAGACCCTGATCTGCCATCGGCTATTGCGCCGGCAGATCAGGGTCTCTGTTGTTTGTTCTACTGATTAGTCCTTACAAACTACATAGACCTAGATCTGCCTGCGCATTACGCGACAGCAGATCTGGGTCTATGCAGATTGCAGTTCTTATTGAAATATATGTGAGTATAGACGGTAATTTTACAAATTCTTTAACCACAGTTTTAAATAAAATGGCTGGATCAAGAGAGTGATAGAGTCACAGGTTATATATAAATAATAAAGCAAATGTCACACGGGTTAATAATCGTAATGATCTACAAATTGGCATAATCATTAGACTGATATTGTTTTGACATGTATAAAGACGTGTGTACTTAAGCGTATTTGACATTCTCTTTGCATTTTATGTCGAAACTAATGTTGCATGGATTTCCTTGTTAAAGAATCTCTTTAAGCAATTTGTACTCGGTGCAATATACAATACTTGACGCAGGGTATGTAACGGTAGTAAAAAAAAAACAACAACCTAATTAACTTTTGATTATATAATAAATGTGTTATATTTTTGTAGGCAAGACTACAGACTGTGACAGTTAATATGAGATCACTCTCACCTTCATGTGTCTTCTCCTTCCTAGTAGTTTGGTTATTCGGTTAACTGGGTGCTATAATGTAAAGGTATAGTGTCCTCATTCAAACATTTAAGTCCTGTCATCACATGACTGGGAATTCCCACCATTTTCATTAAACTACAGTTGACAAGATTTTTATGATGCAAGATATATGTTCTTAAGCAGAATCGAGAAAAGCTATGAAATAAATCTTATTATTACCTGTGTCACTATGTAAGTTCCTGCGTCAGTCCAAAGTCAATTGTGGAATAAAACAAAGCTAGTACTATGTCAGCAGAGTGGTGACGAGGTGTCAAAAAGGGTAATTAGCGTGAAAGATCAAATGTTTAGAAAACAAAACTTAAGTGGAAGAGAACGATTTTATGTTTTGTTAAATATAAATTTGCATATGCAAGCTACATATGTTATGTAAATTTGGGATATTATTCCAGGCTAATATATATGAGTGATAATCTGAATATCACACACACGCACACACACACACAAATCACCAACAAATCACATCAAACATTGAGAAAAAAAAATGTTTTTGTTGTTCATTGAAGCATGTTAATGAGCTAATGAATTCAAAAATCAATAGCAAAATTACAGCCAGTGACTCATTTAATACACCATTCTCGTGCACCAGCTTACATGCGTGTAACAATGTACACACGTAGGTATATTTATATAGTATATACATTTTGTCATGTGAACATATTTGCACATGTATGTAAACCTGTATAGCATGTCTTTGTGCAATGTCAGGAGGTTGTGTAAAACCAAAATCTGCATATGTGTAAACATGCAAATATTTTGGCATGTGAACTCACTGGAAAATATAGACACGTATATTTTATTCTTTAAAATATTCAGCCGAAAAATAATATAGTGATTTATTTAATTAATTTTTTTAAGCTAGGTTCAGTTTGAAAACTGTTTTTTCTGTGGCCAGTAAGTTATAGTAGCATTTTGTTTTGCATGCACGCATTTATACATACCTGTCTATCTGTTCTGATGTTGTATGTCAAGGCATGGTATAAATTCATGGATGTACATATGGACGGGCTAATGTATGTATGTATGTCAATATATATATATATATATATATATATATATATATATATATATATATATATATATATATATATATATATATATCTTTTGTACATCTAGAATAATACCTATACAGTTTGAAAATATTCTTCATACCAAAAACAAAACATCACCTGATTGAAAGCATCAAGTTTGGAATGTATGGTTTTAAAAACAAGCTATACATGTAGTGATGTTTTTTTTATATTGTTACTTTTGGTTCGTCAAAGAAACTAGACAGAGAGAAAACGTCCCTCCTCTACCCCTGCCTCACACCCCCACCCCCACCCTGCCTCCCACACCTCACCCCCACCCCCAGCCAATACGGAATAGATGAAAAAGCCTCGATTCAAGACGCAAGGTCAAACTTCTAAGTTAGATGTCAACAGAATTGAAAATAGAATGTCACATAGGTTTTAATAACTTCCATACTAAATTTGGTTTCAATCCATGAAATGCTTAAAAAGATGTGGAGCAGAAACGAAATCCTTGATTCACGGCAATTTGTTGAATCGAACATGAGACATCACTCTCTATCCAATTTTGACAAAAAAACAGTTTAAAATTAAAATAAACTAGTAAAGACCCATCTTGCACCCAATTATGTTTCAATTCATGTACTTAAAAAGATTTAGAGGAAAATAAATTTTATGACGTACAAGACATACGGATGGACGTATATATATGGAAGGAAGGACATGGAGTACATTTATATGATCCCTCCATATAATATGGCAAAGGCATTTTAATAACGGGCAATAGAAAAGTAAACGCTTATAGTAAATTTTCCCCTCGTTTTCGTACCTCGGCAAACATTTCTGATACCTGCCATTGTATGTGAGTGTGTTGTCTTTGATCTCAAAGGCAGCGTTTTTTTTCTCCATATTTTATTTGCATGCCATAAATATAATATGTGATCCATAAAAACATGTTTGTTCCTAAATATACCCAATGTGCCCATGTGAATGCATTGGATATTTACAAATACATTCAATATTTGTACATGTGCAGATAATACACACTCTGTTCAAACTTTGTATGTGGAGAATGGGGTGTAAGTAATATGCGAGTCAATTGCCAAGTTAACAAGTTTTAATTTGCTAGTAATTATTTATCACATCGCTTTAACATCGGTCATATTGTGAAACCCTTGTTCGGGCCATCCAGCCTTCCATCCGTCTATTCTTTATCACATCTCAATCTAAACTGCTGGGTGGAAATTCGCAATACTCTTTTATTATCTTTTTCATATGGTAACCATCTACAAGAGAGGTGTTACTCTTAGTTCTCTCTCCTGGGTTCCCTGGGAGGACATCAGAAAGTTAATGTACCAAAAATATTGAATTATAGCCATATGAATAATTGCAAGAAAAAAAAGAAAGAAATGCAGTTACAGCAGGAACGATAATGTTTTTTGTTTTTTGGGGGTTTTTTTTGTTTTTTTACTCCTAGACCTGGACCAGCGTTCAGGTGCGGGTAAGCGGATGGTGGTAACTTGGTACACTCCTTCAGAAATACAGCTTTTGCAAAACGAAACTACTCTCTGAGAAAACTACATTTGCCTCCTTACTTTTATTCGAAATAAAAGCATTGCATCCAGAATATTCTGTTTTATCCCTCATTTTAATCCGGATAGGTATTTAGCTAGATAGTCTCTCTACCTGAAATTAATCGATTCTAAATGCCGCCAGTACGACACTGAACAATCAAGCCAATTGTTCAGACTACCCAATCCAGGAATCAATGGTGCCTTTTTAGGAGATCTTCTGACTAACAAATTATCATTTGGAATTATTCCACTTTATCGCTAAACGATTTACACCCATGATGTAGATAATACATAAATGACTGACATGCATCAATTGCTTGTTGTTTATTGTTATTTTGATGACAGAATGTTTTCGTTTGTTCTGTACGGGAGGGGGGCTCAATAACCTGCTCATTTTGAGTCTACACACGTGTGATCTGAAACGATTGCCCACCCACCTTCAACCCCTGTCTGAAATGAACTTGGAATGCCTTGAGCTTTATCATGGCGCAATATTAAAAGTGCTTTCAAAAGTGTATGACTGTCTCCTAATTGTGCAACAGTGCATTTCCATCAGACTTGGCTGACTTGTTCCTTAGGTAAGGTAGAAGATTTCTGCTAATGGATGGGCCAAGTTGTCAAACGTGAGGGTTAAGATATTCTTCGCAGGCAAGACATTAAATGTATGATCATGTAATATTCTTAGTATTTTTTCTGATTATTACTATGTAAGTAAGTATATTTGAATTACCTAAGTGAAATACCGGTGTTTTACATGTATTTACTCATTCAACAATAATTGTATGTTTTGTACTCGAAATATAATGAAGGTTGTTCGTCTTTGCGTTTACATTTTATCCATTTCTTCAATTTACACCAAAGAGATCAGAGAGTTTTGGGAATTTTTTTTTCTTTCTTGGAGCTATATTAAAAAGCTTGCCATTTGCTTCAAATCATATTGACCATTTAGTGAATGATATCCTCAGATCAACTGTTGATAAATCTTATTTATGATATATCTTCTACACATCTGACACCACCCACCCCAACCTACATCATCTTCAAGACATGACTATACGTGTATATCACTGGACTAAGGGATATTATTTCTTTTTTCAAATAAAAAGATCCAAAGCTATAAATCAGTAAAATAGAATAGAAAATAGCTGTGGTTAAATCATGTACAGATAGACCCTTATCATTATTTCCAGCCCACAATCTACAACAAAAATCCTTAAATTTCAGCACTTTCGTCTATTTAAACCAAAGCATAGTACAAAAATAATCCGTAATGGTCATACAAAATATCACACAAATCATCTTCATCAAATGTCATGTTTTTTTCCCAGCATTTCACAATTGTGGTCAAACATACTTTAAAAATAGGCCATACATCACTTGAATATTAGTCCTGATTGTAGAGTTTACTACACACAAAATATACTTGACTAATGTGTTAACTCGCTTGAATCAAACTTTCTACATGAATAACAGGATATATATTTAATTTGTTCACTAGTTACGGTTATTGTGACAGATGTTCTAAGTTTTCGGCTTGATACACACCTTCTGGTCCTATCATCATAAAACTCATTCAAACCTGTCCTCTGCATTCAACTGTGTAGCATGTAGTACTTTATAGACAAGTACTAGCCCCTTTAGCATTACAATGGAAAATGATGTACATTGATTAACATCGCATTTTTTTTTTAAGAAAGTGTATAAATATAAGTATTAGGACAGAAGAGTCTGTGAGGAGCAAATGTAGGTGTGGTACTGCTGTGAGGTTTGAGGTTACTTATAGAAATTAATTGTAAAATTTTAACAACTTTGTGACAGAAATGTCCAAAATGAAACTTGCACACTCATGAATGGTGTAATTGAAATTTATTTCATAATCGTTCGTCGCGAAATTCCTTCTTAATTATATGTCAAAGCTATAAAAATACCCACAGCTCTCCAGGTTACCACTCAAGAAAGTTTATATGAAACGGAGATCAATCTTTTTAGTCATCTCATTGTTGAATACATGCACATGTGTGTGCATGTGTGTGTGTGTGTGCATGCATGTGTGCAGATTTAAATCTACTTTTTCTTCATCTACAGTAGTGACAGAAAAGTGTTGTTTTCATGTAGAAATGAATTAACTAGAATGTACTTGATTTATGATTCATTCCTTGTTTGATTTCTCAGACATTTTTCAAGTTTCCATGTTTGCTTTTGCAACATTATGTAAAGTCCGTTTGTTCAATTTGTCTGCTTGTATTTATGTTTGTACGTGTTTCGCTTTGTAAAATTTAGCAGAACAACTTCCCTTATGATATCATTAATGGGCATTTCAAAAAGTGTGCATCAAATACAAGATTTATATCATGCGAACTGTTAGAGTTTTAATTATATCTTGACTTTCCTCTCAGGGATGGGTCAGAGTTCATATCAACATACTCCGACTCATTTAGAGAGTATATATTCCAGTTTGTAAATGTATGCAATGCATGTAAGGTATATCTATATTGGCGATGAAGTAAACATATCAACATTACCAGAGCATGAACTTTCAGAATTATTAGAGAGAGAAAAATATAAATTAAAATTTTATTTTTCCTAATACTTTTTTGTTCGCGTCATACAAACTTTTAAATACGGAATTTTCTATTACAGAAGACCAGGTTATGGGTTCGAAAACTCCACCATGCAATGCCAGAGAAAATCGGTTTTACAACGGAGGCAAAGTGTGTTCAAAGTGTGATATATGTCCAGCAGGACAAGGTCGAGACATGTCTAAAAGGGTAACTATCATATTTATCCTTGAATACACCAAATCAATGAAAAAAAATTCCCTGAATACTTTCTTACCTCTGCTTTAAATATTTTCAATATGTTCCACAATAACGCAGGTCATATCTTCATTATCATATGCACTAAAAAGTACATAAATATTTATCCCCAGAACACTTATAATCGTGTCAACTTACCCTCATGTGTGCAGTTGACTTCATTATTTTGGGACAATTATGTTTTAACTATAGCGTAATTAATCAGTATGAAACATATTGACAGGAACGGCATGAGAAATATATTTTGGATCATCTTCTTTTGGCCCTTATGGTTGTGGAGACAGTTAGAAATTGCAAACAAAGTTGGATAGCTTTAATAAATAACCTTTTTCATCCTACAACAAGCTTGCCTTTTTTGTCTTACGGATTAGCCAGCCAAGTACCTTAGAAACATACAGCACATACCAGATATACTTAAAACATACTTAAAACAGGGGCTATATCTGAATATAATGAAGAAGAAACAAATTCAAGAACTGTTGTTTTAAATTCTCTTTATGTCACATCTTTGAGAGATATCATGGTAGAGTTGATCCTGCCATTATCAGTTAGGTATGATCAGTTTCTTGACCTAAAACATTATTGAGTAAGTTCATACAGCAAGTAGTCACAGAGAATGGGAAAATTAACTTTTGCCCACCCCACCCCCAAAAACCCAACAAAAATTGTATTATTTTCCAACAAATGATCAGATATAAAATGTACTGTTTCAATTTGAATTCTTCATGCGCAGTAAGTAGCAAAGCATGCACGTGATAAATATCACAATCGAAGTTTTAAATGTGCAACCAAAAACAATTATGACAATTTTCACAGGTCCTCAATACCATAGAAGGACACGGAGATTTAGAATGTATTAAATGTGAACTTTGTCCCACAAAAACCTACAACAACGGCGGTAAAGAAGGCTGCAAGAAATGTCTGGACGACTGTGCTGGCCGTAATCGTTATGACTGTCCTGAGAGAGCGACACAGTTATGTGGAAAATGTTTAGATGGGTAGGTCTTCTAATTCCGTCCTCTCCGAACATAAAAACCAGAATAGTATGTTTAGTGTACATCATTTTTTCTTGATCACAAGTACCGAAAAACAATCTAGAGCTCACAAAGAACAAAATATAAAGATTATACTCTTTGCCTAGAAAATATATAAAAGCTCCTCTCTTCATGAAATACTTTGTATCACGGTCATGGTATTTGTAATAAAGTCGAACGGGAAATTAATTTGAATAATGTTCTATCAGTATTTATGAAGCTTAATGCATGAATGATGATACAATTGGACACCTAAACAAAAATTAATATAGGTAGATTAAAGGTTTTAAAAACTGTATTAAAAACCAGTAATGTACCAAACTGTAATGATTGCAAATTATATTTTTCTAGATACTTTGAGGAATACCAGATAGAAGATAATCCCAGCACGTGCATTCCGTGTAGCGAAAAAGAAAAATCCATCATTCCGGCATGTGCCAACTTTACTACCATTGTACCATCAGTCACATTTACATCTATTGACACAACTCCTCTGAGTTCCAAAACCACGAAGTATATACAAAACAGAACAGACGATCGCCCGGTCTTTGGAAAGAACATTCCAGCTGTAGTTCAAAATAAATCTGTCCAATCAAACTATGGTATGTGTTGTGACAGATGAATCAATACAATCAATAAGATATTCATATGTCAACAGAACATAAGCTAGTATCGGTGCCTATCAGAACTACTATGTCAAGTTTAATCTTGTAGATTATGGAGAAATGCTCTGTGCTGCACTTTGAAAATGCTTGTTGGTGTATTTCATTGCTGGTGGAGCTAATTTGATAACATTTTCATCTCTTGAAAATATATCTTACAAAAACCAACTTGTGTACTCCACTGTGATACCTAGAAAGTAGCGCACACATCAACATGTATCTTAGACATCACAGTATTCCGTGCATAAGTTAGTTTTTGTAAATTTATCAGAGAGAGAGAAAAATGTAGTCAAATCAGCCGAACACGTGTTTCCTTTGTGACACAGAGCATATTCCCTTAATATAACGTTGTGCATCATACATATGATACTTCAACATTACACAATATAGACACAGCATTAAGTTACTATACAATCAATGTACCTATTGATTCACCGGTCAAATTACATCTTATATATTTTTTAATGTGAAAACGTCATTTCGTACACATTTTAACTGTCCCTAACACGAAAAGCAAAACTTTATCTGATAGCCAAGTAAAATAAGTGGACCGGAAATTCCAAGCTCACCAGAATATAATCTTTTATCGGAGCCTGCCAGATTGCCGTTAAGTTGGAGATCTCTCTTTTAATCAGATTAGCCTACTAATTTGACTGCACAGTATGATATATATTTTAAGTTACATGCCTAATATGAACTAATTTTTTTGCGGGGTTTATCTTTGATGCTTTATTATTGACAGTCTCTTATGTTAGCATGCTGAATAGAATATCTTTAAATACGTTTATCTTTAAATCATTCTAAAAGCTTCTTGGATAGTTTGTTGTTTGCAATAATCCGCTTATAAATAAAAGTGCTTAACCTGAATATGTAATATTTGCTAAGATGAAAAGAATATTAAATAATTTTCTGTTTACAGTTGAATCATTGCTAACACTTACCACCACGTAAAACCCAACGATATAAAAGTAAAGAGAGATAATTGTCTCAAACAGTTTCATCCACACCATTTTAACTTTTCTTAAACAGTACACTGATAGAGATATTATCATGTTACTGATTGATAAAGTTCTAAGATATAAAAAGTTTTGTGTACTGATACGTTCAGTTTTCTCTTTGAGCCTGTGTTTTTCTTAAGTGTTATATAGTAGTAAAAGCTACCATTTACAAGCATCTTAATTAAATGGACACTTGCTCTTAAGGGACAAAATTATAGGAATTCCTGTATAACTTTACCTGCTATCTTTACCTTTATATAAAGGACAGCTGTTCACAAAGAACAAAATCTTGTGGTCCCTTGAGTGTCATTTATAGACAGGTTTAACGGTAATTTAGAGTAAATCAATATGACACTTAACATTTGGTCCAAACTTTTAGACTCACTATTCCTACAATTATGATCATTTTTTGCTCCAGAAAACTCACCCAGCGGCCTTGGTTACTGGAAAGCTCCATTACTTGCAATGGGTGCACTCACTACTGTAATAGTTGTGTTATTGTTGATATGGGTGATATGTAGATACTACAAAAAGAGAAGACGAAGACAATCTGAAACAGATCAAGGAATAAGAACAGGTATGTGTGATAGAGTTTCGGGAAAAGAAGTGATTAAATGTTTTGAGGAGAAAAGAGATAAGTAACTATACTACTTAGAGCCACGTGCACTTGTAAAAATGTTATGTAAAACTTAGCTTTGAATTTGTGTACAATATGCTTCATGGATGAATATATGATACGTTTATTTCCTAGATTGGTCCGAAATTTTCAAGACGACGTTGTTTTGTTTTGACGTAAAAGACTCTGATATTTAAGAGAACTCAAAGCGTTTGTTGGATGATGTCCAAACCAACATAAAAAGTATCTAATCACACATCATCAAGCATTTGTTGGATGATGTCCAAACCAACATAAAAAGTATCTAATCACACATCATCAAGCGTTTGTTGGATGATGTCCAAACCAACATAAAAAGTATCTAATCACACATCATCAAGCGTTTGTTGGATGATGTCCAAACCAACATAAAAAGTATCTAATCACAAATCATCAAGAGTTTGTTGGATGACGTGCAAACCAACATAAAAAGTATCTAATCACACATCATCAAGCGTTTGTTGGATGACGTCCAAACCAACATAAAAAGTATCTAATCACACATCATCAAGCGTTTGTTGGATGATGTCCAAACCTACATAAAAAGTATCTAATCACACATCATCAAGCGTTTGTTGGATGATGTCCAAACCAACATAAAAAGTATCTAATCACACATCATCAAGCGTTTGTTGGATGACGTGCAAACCAACATAAAAAGTATCTAATCACACATCATCAAGCGTTTGTTGGATGATGTCCAAACCAACATAAAAAGTATCTAATCACACATCATCAAGCGTTTGTTGGATGACGTGCAAACCAACATAAAAAGTATCTAATCACACATCATCAAGCGTTTGTTGGATGATGTCCAAACCAACATAAAAAGTATCTAATCACACATCATCAAGCGTTTGTTGGATGACGTGCAAACCAACATAAAAAGTATCTAATCACACATCATCAAGCGTTTGTTGGATGACGTGCAAACCAACATAAAAAGTATCTAATCACACATCATCAAGCGTTTGTTGGATGACGTGCAAACCAACATAAAAAGTATCTAATCACACATCATCAAGCGTTTGTTGGATGACGTGCAAACCAACATAAAAAGTATCTAATTACACATCATCAAGCGTTTGTTGGATGACGTCCAAACCAACATAAAAAGTATCTAATCACACATCATCAAGCGTTTGTTGGATGACGTGCAAACCAACATAAAAAGTATCTAATCACACATCATCAAGCGTTTGTTGGATGACGTCCAAACCAACATAAAAAGTATCTAATCACACATCATCAAGCGTTTGTTGGATGACGTCTAAACCAACATAAAAAGTAGCTAATCACACATCATCAAGCGTTTGTTGGATGACGTGCAAACCAACATAAAAAGTAGCTAATCACACATCATCAAGCGTTTGTTGGATGACGTGCAAACCAACATAAAAAGTAGCTAATCACACATCATCAAGCGTTTGTTGGATGACGTGCAAACCAACATAAAAAGTATCTAATCACACATCATCAAGCGTTTGTTGGATGACGTCCAAACCAACATAAAAAGTATCTAATCACACATCATCAAGCGTTTGTTGGATGACGTCCAAACCAACATAAAAAGTATCTAATCACACATCATCAAGCGTTTGTTGGATGACGTCCAAACCAACATAAAAAGTATCTAATCACACATCATCAAGCGTTTGTTGGATGACGTGCAAACCAACATAAAAAGTATCTAATCACACATCATCAAGCGTTTGTTGGATGACGTGCAAACCAACATAAAAAGTATCTAATCACACATCATCAAGCGTTTGTTGGATGACGTGCAAACCAACATAAAAAGTATCTAATCACACATCATCAAGCGTTTGTTGGATGACGTCCAAAATAACATAAAAAGTATCTAATCACACATCATCAAGCGTTTGTTGGATGACGTCCAAACCAACATAAAATGTATCTAATCACACATCATCAAGCGTTTGTTGGATGACGTCCAAACCAACATAAAAAGTATCTAATCACACATCATCAAGCGTTTGTTGGATGACGTCCAAACCAACATAAAAAGTATCTAATCACACATCATCAAGCGTTTGTTGGATGACGTGCAAACCAACATAAAAAGTATCTAATCACACATCATCAAGCGTTTGTTAGATGATGTCCAAACCAACATAAAAAGTATCTAATCACACATCATCAAGCGTTTGTTGGATGACGTGCAAACCAACATAAAAAGTATCTAATCACACATCATCAAGTGTTTGTTGGATGACGTCCAAACCAACATAAAAAGTATCTAATCACACATCATCAAGCGTTTGTTGGATGACGTGCAAACCAACATAAAAAGTATCTAATCACACATCATCAAGCGTTTGTTGGATGACGTGCAAACCAACATAAAAAGTATCTAATCACACATCATCAAGCGTTTGTTGGATGACGTGCAAACCAACATAAAAAGTATCTAATCACACATCATCAAGCGTTTGTTGGATGACGTCCAAAATAACATAAAAAGTATCTAATCACACATCATCAAGCGTTTGTTGGATGACGTCCAAACCAACATAAAATGTATCTAATCACACATCATCAAGCGTTTGTTGGATGACGTCCAAACCAACATAAAAAGTATCTAATCACACATCATCAAGTCTTTGTTGGATGACGTCCAAACCAACATAAAAAGTATCTAATCACACATCATCAAGCGTTTGTTGGATGACATGCAAACCAACATAAAATCTATCTAATCACAAATCATCAAGTATGTTGGATGACGTGCAAACCAGCATAATATATCAAGCATTTGTTGGATGATGTGAAAACCAACATAAAATATATCTAATCATAAATCATCAAGCATTTGTTGAATGACGTGAAAACCAACATAAAATGTATCCAGAGCCGGATTAAGACCTTTAGAGGCCCTAAGCACTGAAAAGATTATGGTGCCTCCCAATATTTAATTTATAAAAAAAATTCTCTTTTTTTTTTTTTTGGTGCCCCTGCTTTGCTGGTGCCATAAACACGTGCTTAGTCTGCCTACCAACATAAAATGTATCTAATCACAAATTATAAAGTACGATGAACCTGTGACTGCGACTGTTGAGCTATAGTCTGTCTGTTCCTCTTTGCATATTTTGTGACAAGATTTAATGGGTCAACGAAGAGAAACAAAAATAAATGAAAGATTATGATGGGGAAAAAAGCTGAGATGTCCGAAGGGATTACATGCGTAGCAGCAATATCTGTGAAACGAGAGTTTATATATTCAGCGAAGAGTTGCAAGGAAAATGAATAAAAGCGCCTTGAGTTCTCTTTCTATTGAATGTTCATTTTGGCTCCAAATCTCCATAATTTCTTTTAAGATGATGAGAATAAAACTTGGTCAGATTTGTTTCTTATATGATTTCCATGCCTTCTCTCTTTCTCTCTCTCTCTCTCTCTCTCTCTCTCTCTCTCTCTCTCTCTCTATATATATATATATATATATATATATATATATATATATATATATATATATATATATATATATATATAGAAACAAAATAGTTTCAAGTGCCTGTGATTAGAGAATGATAATACGATATTTTTAGACATCTCAAGACAGGTTGGATTTCAGTTGATCATAAAAGTTACTTGTAATTTATTTCAATCTTATAAAACGAAATAATTTGCAAGAATTGAAAACATTTAATTATGTTAGTTCTGTTTTACTTATGGTATTAAACCATATCATGTTTATCCACCATTCGCAACTTCGAGGTCCACGATCATGCCTCGAATATATGCCGATAGCTGCCATTTGAACCACGTCGGTTGTTTATGAAACAAGGATTGAATGAAAATGTGCGAATGCATCAAACTATTTTTTCATTCGCAACTTCTCAGTCTATCCTATGGTCAACCCAATTGCAGAAATAGCCGAGGTGGTCCTATTGATTTTTCCACATTACACACGCATAATGACACAATGAGACGTCACAAATGATGGCATGACGTAATTTAAGGCAAAGGCATCTGTGTGTACTTCTAAGTCAGTAGCTGAACTATTTTAAGGTTTTAATGAAACAAATCAGTATTTTTTGTCATCGTGAGAAATATAATCTTGCATTTGAAGTCATTCTTAATAAATGTTATGAAACCCTTAAAATAGTTTTAATCTTGAGCTTGACAAGGCGCTAAAGAAACAAATTATTGCACTCCTTTCATAACTTTCACTTGAAGTGATCACTCATGAAACATCCTCTGTATATCAAATATTATGTCACTTTAAACATACGAATCCTTTAAAATACTTAATATGATGACAAACTATTTATTCATAACTTTTTAATATGATACATTTTTTAATATGATACATTCACTGTCATGACTACAATTGTTTGTGTCAAATGCTACATCTTTTCACAGCTTTTATTCTTGTGTATAGAAAGGATTAACAGTTTTGTGTCTTATTTTCTTTCATCTCACTTTTAGCAGGCACTTCCAGAAATTCAGTTAATAGCCCACTCTTGTCAAGCGCTTCCGGAAATTACATTGATGGTCCACACCTTGCAGGCACTTCCACAAATTCATTTGATACCCAACTCCTGGCAGGCATTTCCGGAAGTTCAGTTGATGGACCACTCCCGGCAGGCACTTCTGGAAATCTAGTTGATAGCCCACATGTGGCAGGCACTACCGGAAATTCAGTTGATGGCCCACTCCTGCCAGGCACTTCTGGAAATCCAGTTGATAGCCCACTCCTGGCGGGCTCTTCCGGAAATTCAGTTGGTTTCCCACTTCTGGTTGGCACTTATGGAAATGCCGGTAAGCATAGAAGCTACAACTCCATGTATGCAGTGAAATGTCAAATCGTTGTTACAGACAGGCACGAAGCACTATTTTATGACGGCCTACAAGTATGAGTTAAGGCTCACTAATTTTAAAGAAAAGGAGTATTATCTCAAGAAAGCTGTAAAGTTTATGAATATTTCAAATTTTAAATAAAAGCGCCTTTCTATTAAAAAAAAACAACGATCTGCGTTTGAAAGAATATGGTCAATAAATGTAATAAGCTAACTGATAGGTTTCGGCTCCTATTCATGGTTTAATCAGTGTTTAACATAACAGAATTGTCAGGTCAATATCAAAAGAGAAATGCATTAAAAGTAATTAATACCTCTGTGATATATCGACAAAATAATAGTTTCACCTATGATTGTATATGACACAACACACTTTGCTGTTTTCGTTGTGATGTAACAATTACGTTGGTCCAAACGGCAAACATATGACAATGATCAAATTGCCAATGTTTAAATATCCACTGATATATACTGTCACAAAATTTGAACTTCAATCAGCCTAGGAAAAGTAATGCCACACTATGTATTGTTCATTGCAAAATATTATATAAGGATAGAACTGTGCAAAAAGCTTATGTTTTAATGTACTTTTACATTTTTTTAGTTCTTGTGGCAAATAGTTACTTTGAAAAATGTGTTGAAAGTGGACCAGGTTAGCAAAGACTCCTATTTGTATAACATATCTATCAGATTGTACCTATATATCGTTATGCATTGGCTAGCATATGCTCACAAATCAATATTTCAGAGCTTTTGGCAATGTCAATGCTATGTGCATAAATACACAGTCTTTTCAAGTTGTTGGACTATTTTATTACACTGACTGCAATCGATAACTCTTGAATTTGTTTCATGTCATCATTTTTTTTTTTTTTTTTTTTTTGTCTTGAGTAACATCGGAAGTTCGGTCTTTTCCATCAAGTCAGAGAAAAAACTTGGATGTAATTTGCTGCCATTAAGAAATATATTTGGAACAATATAGCGGCAGAAGGAGACAGAATCACAATCCAAACATTGTCGGCCTTTTCTGTAGCAAAATATGTTGTACACTCCACCGGAAGCGAATCACCCAAAACTTATCAAATATATGTGTATTCCTACAATTACATCTGACGTGTTTTCTCAGACTTTACGGAAAAAGGTCGAGCGGTGTTCCCATTGGTATTTTTCCTTGCTTCTGCAGCGGCATATGGTACATCTGTCGTTATCATTCGACACTCAGTTAGGGTCGTACTTTACTCGATAGTATACCAATGTACTGTGTTGCTTCAGTCTGTGCAGTAAGCATGTGCTTGAAGTCTGGACGAAAGTCATTGAAGTGAAATTGTTAATTCGGACTATTAAATGTATTCTTAGTAATGTTAACAATACCAAGTGGGTTTGAAGATATTTTATTCAAACGATTTAATATGGATATGCGATATTTAGTTGAAATTTGTAGTGACAATCGCATTTTAGTCTGTTGCTTACAGACTTTAATTTAATTTCACCTAAAACTGTGAGCATCACTGGTGAGTACAAAGCTGCACATCTTCAATTTTGCTTAAAATCAGTGTCAAACCGAGGTTTATCTCACTGGGTGCCAATGGGAAAAATAAAATTGGGTAGTTATGAAAAAAATTTTGTGAATGTTGAAGTAAAGGATAAAATTGGATATGTAACTGTCTTCATTGAATATTACTGCTGTGATAATTTGAAAAAACAAAATAGACGAACTCCTTTATATTGGAAATATTTTTTCAAATTGACCGTGAAGATGAAAAATATGTTGTCTGTACCTTGCATATTTAGAGTGAAGTACAGGGAATAAACTCAGCTTCACTGATTAAAACCAACCAATATATATATATATAACACTTTTATTTGTAGCTCTAGTGAAGTATTACTTTTTGATGGAGATATTGCATAATAAATTCAATTGAACTTAGAGACAATTGTATACATATCAGTGGTTCTTGTATATGCCATAGTTTAGTGCACTCGTTTGCTACATATATAAAAATTGATTGAGACAATTAAACAAGTGCTCAAGAGAATATATTCAAACACTTGTCTGATATTTAGCATGATGCAGTGCAAAGAATAAAATCATTTACATCCAGCATTTCCATAATTTTGTATGTTTTCTCTTTCAGCGGATGATAATAAAGTGGCCTTTGATGTTTACACTTTGCAAAATGATCTTGAGACAGATACCAAACCAGGTAATGTTCTAATCTTGTAATAAAATTTTTCAAGATTACTTTCTCTTTGTTGCGAAGACCAGACAGACAGCTATTGGAGACACTGTATACAAGCTGATAGTAAGCACTTTACCCAACCCTTCAATAACTGGCATTGAAGCAATAAATGATAAGCATAATAAAATAATTAAAAGTGCCTATATACAGTAATGTGTCAATATTAGACAGTACTGCATTGTGTGCCTGCAATGGATGTGGACTTTAGGGGGAAAAAAAAGATAACATCAATCTGTAACAAGATCCATCTCCAAAGTAAGTGCTTCCATTTGAAATAGCCTCGATTTTTGATAAAGTAATAATGGTTTCCTCTTTCAGTTCTAAAAAGACTGGATCGGAACGGATGGATTGATCGACAAGAACTGCTGAAGTCGAAGGTATCTATCCATCAGCTATGTGCCAAAAGATGGATAGCTTTAGATAGTGAATACCCGGTGTTTTCTATGCCCAACAAAGAGGTTGAGCTACTGAAAAAGGAAGCCCACAGCAAATATTGGACACCTGAAGAATTAAACTATAAAATTCTCTCAAGATGGACACAAATCAAGGGAAATCAAGCCACAGTCCAAGCCCTTTGTGACGCTCTTTTAGAAAATGAACATTATGATATCATAGAGGACATTATGAAAGAGAATCCATAACAAGAAACTGAATTAAACTTAAGTCGTTTAAGAATGATGATTCATACTTTGTCTACACATGATCTGCATACTGCTGATATACTAACTCAAAATTACGTCAAATAGTATAGAATCAATTACAGGCAAATGTGTTGATCTCTAAGTGGATATATTTAATCCACGTGATTATATTTTTCTTTTACAAGTTATCAATAGTTTACATAACAATTTGCTCATATATTTATTTTTAAAATCTCAGATAATGATTAAGCAAAGTGAATTCTGAAACACAGCTTCTGATTCGCTTATCGTCCATAAATGGCATAACATCAGGTTCGACTCAAAGAAACACATTATTCATCAAGCACTTTACTTATGAACAATAAACAGGCAAACAAATATCAATGCATATCAAGTTTACGCATTATTCAACATAACCAAACTTCGCTTATATATATATAATGAAAAATTACCTGAATCGATTCTAGACTTATTTAGAAAAGCTAAATTTCACATTTTGAACAATCAGTCATTATGTTTGCTCAAACTAGGGTACAAAAAGAAAGTATGCTTTTAAATTGATCATATAAATTAATCTTTCAACGATTGTATGAATTTAAATTGATAATCTTGAATTAATCTTTCAATACTTTTCTGTACCATCAAACTTGTGTTTTAAAGTTTTAGGCATAGACCTTGGGCAGCTTTTTTTCCTATTTTTAGTGTACCTGTCATGCCTTTGTAAGTATTGTAATGGACATATGTATAAATAGATCAGTTGATAGCACTGTACAACTGTACACCTGGGAACCAAATATTGATTTCCTCAATTTCTACTTTTTTTTTTTTTTTTTTTGGTACTCACAATTCATTCTTTTTCGAAAATAATTCCACCTGGATCATGATTCCGATATATAAATTAAGATTTATCATTAATAATATTGGTGCATAAATATGTAGCCTGGCTTAGATGTTCAGCGTGGTCACTGAGACACATGAAGAGTATCTCATGTGCTCTTTGTCTTGACATTTTTAAATTCCAATAACAGCTATATCAGCAGAGAGAGACATATAAAGAGTATCTTCTATGTCTCTATAAATAGGTCATAGACGTATTTATAGTGTTGATATTTAGAGCATTTTATAGTCATTTATTATGGACATATCTAGAGTATCTAATGTGTCTTAAGTAGATTATATATCCTCAACTGGATGTCTTGACAGGTCTCTCAGGTGTATTTCGAGTATGTAATATGTCTGACGTGAAAGACATGCATATAGTGCACATTGCATGTTTTGCTATTATTATGTTCTGTCTAATCAAGTGTCGTATAGACTTTAGAGATGGGCAAGCAAAGCTCTGGATAGAAGAGTTTCGCTGATAAGTAATATAATTAGAAAATGAATCCTCAGTTATTGCGTGCACTATAGCCAAAATGGTATGTCAGTCAGAAAGAACTGTGTACCGTATTTACCGTATATATTGGGACAGGATAAAATAAATGATTTTTTTTCCTGTCCCATAACTTATGGTTAAACTTTTTTTCAACTAGATCATATGTTCCAAAACTTAAGAACCGAAACAAATTGTGTTGAATTTGCCCCCCCCCCCCCCAGCACTTCATGTTAAAATAAGGTAGGTAAATCAAACGTTTATTTGATAATAAACTGAAAGAAACTAACCTTGTATTGTTCTCATTTATTCCTCTTTTTTGTTCTTCATAAGCAATTTATGTATAAAAGACACAAACATATCCACTAACACGTGGTCCAGTAATGTAGAGTACCGGTCGTGTGTATCGCTTATGTCAGGTAACAACATTGACACATTATTTTATTGACGTGAATATAGATACACGAATCATGTTTGGTTGTCCTCAGAAGTTTGAATACCAGTATATTATCAAACTTAAAATTGGATCCAGCAAAATCACAAACAATAGAAAGAGAGGGACAGAGAAATAACAACCGATTGCTTGAAGGCACCAGCAATTCACACATGATCCAGTGTATGGTGCAAAATAACCAAGAGTGTATTATATCCAGGTTAACAATATAACAACATTTCGCAAATAAAAATCATTATTAGGAAATACATTCACCGTGAGAGCAAATGACAATATTTTCACTAGCATGGGATACAGAATGTATTCTTAAAGACAATTAATGCCGGATATATTATTTACCCTGCAGACATCAATGCCTGTTTGTATCAGTTACGATTACAGATGGCAAACAATAGAAGACCGGGTGGTGAATAAACACAGCTGATAGCGAGCAATAAACTCATTGTTTCAACTTACCAGTAGGATATCAAATACAAAGTTTATTTTATTACAAAGCAAGCAGACCCTGGAAGCCAACTTTGGATTCTTTTAAGTATGCAGATTTTTTATATACAAAGTCGGCAGACCAAGGGAAGCCGGCTTTGGTTTATTTTAGCAGTATTCACAGGAATTTTGAAAATAAATTGAAACAGTGGAACAGTCGGGGTCTGTAAGTGACACTTTGAGCATACATTGTGAAATATACTGATATTAAAGGATTTGCCAGAACTGAACAGGTGTCAATTGTGCGGCATGATCACAGGAGGTTCAAATAAATTCTGTCAGCTGAATATAGGACTCTACTTGGCACTGAACAAGTATCAACTCGGCGGCTCGATCAAAGGGTTGGGAAAACAAAATCGCTCTTTTGTGATAATAGTATGCTAGAAATTATATAATCCTTAATTTTTAGAGACATGTTATTTATTACACAAATCATGTTTTGATGCAGTTTTGAAACTGTTGTAATTATATATATATATATATATATATATATATATATATATATATATATATACATATATATATATATATATATATATATATATATATATATATATTGTGTGTATGTGTGTGTGATGGACTTACGTTGACTTCATTGCTATTCCATTCCATGTAGAATTTTACAGTACACTTATCTGACACCGTATTATGTGAGTGTTACACTTCTTTTACAGTTTAAGATTTTTTTAAATGTACAATTATTCTCTTTTTGCAATAATTCTTATCCAATTTTTCTAGCTATGTAAATCAACAAAGTGAATATTGTATTTAATACCATTACAGTCTGCAAGAGTTATGGTAATATAGATACCAAGAAAATGAAACTAGCCATTATTCCTTGGAAAAACTTATATAAATGACAAAGGAAGAAGAAAACAAAACAACAGAATTTCAGCGCCAAATTCTGCAAAGTTTTCATCTCAAATGTTATTTTATTTTGAGAACGTTTCGACTTTGTATGACCAACATAACATGTGATATCCTGTGTCTTCCCAGAATCCTTTGTATTTCCTGAACAAATTATAACTATATCACGATTGGAACATGATGTATGTGTTTTTGTTTAATATTTCGCATTCGAAAATAATACGTGTGCTCAAACTATACCTCATTCTCCATCATCTGTTCTTACAATTAATTGCCTATTTTTTATCTCACAAATTCGTTCATCGTTTTCAAAAGTGAGAGAATAATTGTACCAATGTGACCTCTTTTCAACTTCCAGAACATTAGAAAATATGTATGTTGACATACGATCTGCATTGTCTAGAGACAGTCAAATTACACATTATTAGTGATAGGAACTATTTTTTAGACCTACCTGGACATATCAATAACACAGAAATGAACTGGGAAGTGTATGAAAATCATCCAGGAACAATTAAATAATGAAAAAGAATTTTGATAATATTTAAAAAATATTTATCATCTTTTTGCTACCTTTGACCCTATTGTATATAAAGAGAGTTAGTTCAGTGTAAAATATTTGGTTAAGGTCTTTTTAAATGTTAGGAACATTAATTTCCTAATTATTATTTTATTTTGATCGAGTTTATTTCATTATTATGTGAAGAAATGTTATATCGGTAGGCAATTTCATACCTCCATAGAATTATAAAGACATTTCTTGCAAGGTAACATGTGAGTTATTGGATGTTATTGAGTTATTGGATGTTATTGTACATTATTGAGTTTTTGGATGTTATTGAGATATTTGATGTTATTGAGTTACTGGACGTTATTGAGTTATTGGATGTTATTGAGTTGTTGGATGTTTGCTGAGTCACTTGTCTTCAATAACGCTACATCTGATGTATTTGTAAACTAGTGAACGGTACATTTATCAGGGAGAATTTTTTGTTTTGTTATTGTTTATTTGCTAGCAGCAAAATGAGGCAACATATAAAAATCACGTGCAAACTGCGTTTATGTTTTAAGATGCTATTTTAATCTTCTGCCTCTATTTAAATGTTACAAAGCCTCACTTTAAAAAATGATAATTTATACATGCTTACAGGCCCTCTTAAATGTACAAGTTACTTATACTTTGAGCATTTTGTAATACATATGCAAATTAAATTTAGATAAAGATTACACAGAGATAATCTGCACGTATTTCACACGCATAATGAGCTACTTAACAGTGTTTCTCCCAGTCATCACAAGAATTGTGTATACTGATTTCTCCTTCACAGAGCCATTAACCCTTAATTCCTATCCCTAGTATTATTATACGATGCATTTGTACCAATCACTTGGTGTTAAAAGTAATCCCAGTTTTGCTCTGAAACGATATTTAACATGCCGATAATCAAATTGACTTTTCTATCTGGCATATTGCAAATGTGGTATCTGGTAATATCCACCGTCTCGTTTTGTCACAAGTATACAGAAATTTGGCAATGAAGTCACGAAACCACTTGAGCACAGTTATTAAGTTCAGATTGAAAACTCTAAAATTTAAAAATCATACTTTGAGTATCTCATTAATAATATTTTGGCATTCGTGTAGAAGTGCAAACAGTAAGTTAATGCACCTTATTTATTTATTTATTTATTTATTTATTTATTTAGAAGCTTGGTATAGTTATATGTTATGATTTATAAATACGTCTATATTTTACTGATAATACACTGTTAATAAAGAGATGTCTAAGTTGCCATTGAGTTAATTGTTGTTTGTTTCTATTGTGTAAGTTGCTTTGTAAATATATTTCACAATATTGCCCAATATTTGAATGACTTGTTTTTGTGTATTTTCGGGTTGGTGTTTTACGGCACAGAAACACAAAAAGGCTATTTAGTGCCGAAATAATTCAAGTAGAGCGACTTGCCCAGAGGTATACCATGATAGCCTGTTCTGGCTGATCTGATGGTAGGATTTTAACCCACACCGTATCGGTGACGAGTCCGGCACACTAACCACTGAGACACCGTCTGAATGCATGGTGCGTTCAGTCAATAAAATTGTTTCTTCATATTTATTTATTTATCAAATATAATTCTCTATGTTTGACAGCGAAACTTGGTTTTAAAAAAAGACTATTTAATACATGGTCAATGTGTATCTATTAGCACGATACTATGGTCTTTCCGGTAGAAAGGTGGAAGTTTTAATTTTCAAATGTAAGTAATATTGCACTACAAACTCCCATTCCCATATCCGGAGAACACAATTCGAGACCATTTTTAAAGAATTCCAAATTATAAGTAATATATAATTCAGACATCCTGATTTAGATCATTTCAGAATAAACGAGAGAAAAATAAACTTTTAAATGTAATCCAAAGAAAGGTTATTAATCTCGCACAAGATCGATTTTTATTAGGCTACATTTCTTCCAACGATTGAGAATCAAGATGACCATTGCAGATCCATATGAAGTAATTTATATAATCGAAATGGATCTAACCAGTTACAAAAAATAACTCATCGTTTACCTTTTTATGAGAAAAATTTTCATGAGAAGTATAAAATAAGCAAATGCAGCTTTTCTACAAATCTAGAAATGAACAAAATTAATGAAAAGTATAGTATTGTTTTATATAAATTACCATGCAGCTGTGGATCTTTTAAATTGTTTAAAGACAGAGCTAGAACCATTCACAGTAAGCTAGTTTATGACAGAAGGGAAAATATGCAAATTACTGATATTTGCTTTTCTTCGTAAAAGAATAAATCAGATATCATTTTGCTCAGATGCACTAAAACAAAGACAAGAAGTAGTCATGAACAAGAACAAACTGTTAAGTTTATTATAAATAATATGGAGCTGCGTTTTTTGTGTTGAATATATTATATTTAATTTTTGGATTGAGTCTTTACAGGGCTGAGCAAATCCCATAGCCCGACGTCCCGGACTATTCATTTTTGAAGTCGGGCAAGTAAAATTTTCCAAGTCGCTAGTCCGGGACAAGTGCTTTTTAAAAAAGTCGGGCTAATCCTTTTTTTCGTGCTTTAATCACTATATCTGCCTTTATTTGGCCAATCATGCCCTCCGGGCGTACTGAATACTTGATTCTACCCCTCTTCGTGTATACATTTACATCCTGTTTCCGCTTTACTGCATATTGGGCTAAGCAGCCAAATTATCGGCAAATCAAAACACGTCAAACAAAAGAAAGCCATATAGAAATCAGGCCACAATTAATACTTCCGGTTCAGTACGAATGTAGTCCGAGTCTATTTTTAGATAATTTTTTCCTCTCTCAATTTGATGGTGATGTATGCATTAGATTTAGTCATTCTTAGTATTGATATAAAGGAAATTGGTTATTGTTTAGAATATGAGCATCATTGTGTGGTTGTCTGTGTGTATTTTGGCGACAGTGCACAGTGAGTAATGAGGCATTGGTGCTGATCCGGAAGTGAAATCTGTGACTCATTGGACGTTGATTTGTTTACAGTCCAGCCATTCATAAGAATGCCGGTTAACCTATAACAAGAACTTCAGCGTGAGTTCATCTTTGAAGATACTTTACATCAACATATGATTTATTAGGATTTGGACACGGTGGAAAGTTCAGTACTGACAAACAAATGTAGAGATTATATAGGAAAATTAATTGCGGCTCTTAGGCCATATGATCAATTAACAGTGTTTTAAGCGGCTTTGTTGCATTGAGTTTACTCAAGCCAGATCATCACGAGCGGCTCACTATGATTTAAATCCAGCGAGTCAGTGTAATTAAATTAATGAAAGGTACTTTACCGACATTAGTGTTGGTTTCCTTTATGAACTGATTAATTGACAGTAATGATTCTTTAATTTTTAATTGATTATACAGATGATTAACTTCCACGTGCAATAATGCGTTTGAAGCAAAACAATTACGCTAATTAATGAGCTGTCTCTGTTCGCATTTAAAAGAGAAAATTCCTTAAACCAAAAGAGTTTACAAATGCTAATGAACATTTCCGCAAATGGACCAGAGCTTGAGGACTTTAACCCAGACACAGCTATCAACTGCTGGTTTAGTGCTGGTGCTGGTGGCAGACATATACATGGACATTTTTTCAAATCCATCAGCTAAAACATATATACATGAACCTGAAGAAGCCAAATGTATAACAACCAATGTTTTTGAAAAATTAAATTCTTTTAAGAAATAATTATGTTGTATATTATTTCGTTTGTTTTTTCTATGGATTAAGTACATACATCTCATCAAATCTCGGTAAGTGATTACCATTTTGGGACCAGTGAAAAGTAAGGTGGGACGAGTGAAGAGTAAGGTGGGACTAGTGAATTTTCTGAAACCACTTGTCCTGGACTAGGGATTAAAAAAAATGTGCTCAGCCCTGCTTTAGGAAATTTAAACAACAGCAAGAAGAAAAAACCCATCGCACATGTATTGGGCATACATTACTAAAATATGGTTGGTTTATTACGATGACACATTATGACAACTAAGTTGTGAGCCTGTCCATCTATCTATCTGATCTCTCTGTCTATCTATCTGTATGATTGTATGTATTCAAACACCATGGTAAGGAAACAAATTCCGGAGTTCTTGAAAAATAAATCATATCATTTGAATCTCGCACATTAATTATCATTTGTGTATGAATCAATAACTCTCCAGCACAGGAGAGTCTAATGCAATTTTCGCATTATAAATAAAACCGGGACACAGAATATCAAAACATCAGCAAACGTTATGATGCATTTTCTACAAATAGTTGCATTTGAATGAAATGACTGTGATTTTTACTGCAAGTGACCATGAGTGAACCGACCGTATCTCGCCTGTTTACTTGCCATACTACACAACAGCCGAGAGCTTGATCTCAATAATCATTTTATTTTCTGTTTAGACTTTAACGCTGCTTTCTGTTAAATGCATGTAGCATTCTTCACTGGTCAGCAAATCTCCTTGAAAAATCAGAGACAAAAATATTCATGATTTTCTTAGTTATTACAATAGGGCACAATAACAGCTGATTGGACGAATTAGTGTAGTGATACCTTTAAACATAAAACAGCAGATTAACAATGTTAAAAGAGTTTATAGGTATGCATTTATTAGATCTGTCTTTGATAGGAAATAATGCCACTTAAGAATATTAAACCAGACACTGGAGCCATCACAAATATCCGCACTTTGTAATTTTTGTCCCTATACCCGGGGGCTACAGGGATACATTCGGGGTTTGAATCCTTCATTGTCATATACTCATCCTCCTGAAACATATACAATTTTATTACCCTCCTTCAGTCTATGCAAATGGAGTTTAGATTACATGGAAGGGTCCTCATTACCTATGAACATGTGACATTTGACCCTTCAACTCCCCATCCACAGTGGCTGCATCTAGGATCTGAAACCTTTGTTGTCATATACTTATCCTCCTAAAATATAATTCCAAATATGATCACCCTCCCTCAGTCGGTGTAGATGTATTCCAGGTACCAAGAAGAACTGTGTGGCGGATAGACGGACACATCACGGATCACCATATGTGTGCAAAAAGTGCGGATGTTATGATAATAAAAAAACAACAGCACCGTGAACGGGACAGTGTACGCCCGCCCGTGTTTAATACTCCTCTATGTCGATAACTGAAATTTCTGTGCAAAAACCATATTTCTTCTTTCAGTCACAGTGACCTCGACTTTTGACTTTTGCCACCGAAATCAAGAACAATGACAGTAACATTAGTTCTACATCGCAGAACTGGACCAAACTTTGTGGAGTGGCTTGTACTTAGAATAACAATGAACCACTTTGTTATTCTAAGTACAAGACATCCACAAAGTTTGGTCCAGTTCTGTGATGTAGAACTAATGTTATTGTGCGGCAAAAAATTCTCTTCTTTCAGTCACAGTGACCTTGACCTTTTACATTTTGACTAAAATGAACAAGCTTTATTCTAACCTAAAGTGCAAGCTATCCACAAAGTTCGGTTGAGGTAAATGATGTAGAACTGATGTTATTATGTGCAAACTATTTTTATTTGTTCAGTCATTGTGACATTGACCTTCGACCCTTTGTCTTTAATGTGAACATGGTTCTTTCTCAACCCAAGTGCAAGCAATCCACAAAGTTTGGTACCTCTAGATGATGGTCAACTCAAGTTATCGTGAAAAAAATAATTTTTTCTTCTTTCAGTTTTAGTGTCTTAGACCGTTGACCTTTGGTCCTGGAATCGATAGGGTACCTCCTTACCCTAAATGCAAGCTATCCACAAAGTGTAGAAAACCTGTAGATGCTGGAGAACTTGAGCTATTGTGAGGAACCAAATTTGTAACAGACGGTCGGACGGAACGATGGACGGACAACATCATAACATAATACTCATATAATCGGCCTTGACTAGTATGCATTATTGCGTCAGCTTGAACAGCCTACAGATTTCTGACCTGCTAAGGAGTGGTTTGTATGTGTACGGTACGTCTACACGGCAAGTCAGACGCAACGTTAAAGAGATGCTTCAGATACATAATATTACATCAGAGATTTTACAATTCTCACTCGCAGCCAGTTGTATTTTTGCATAAGGTTGGCACATTTTTTTTATTTATCAGTTTATGAAGACCAGTTGATACAATACTGAATGAACACAGTATGAGTTGGCGTGTGTGCCAAAAATTGCATTACTACAATTCTGTCAGCCTACCTCTGACTGCAATCTTGGCTGACGATTTTAGCGTCTGTCAAAAATTTACATTGTTACCATCCCTACCATGGACTGTACATTTTGGTTTACGCAAGTGTGGAGTGAACAATAATTGCGACTCTCTCTGTCAATGGTTTAAAAGCAAATGAGGAAAAATCAGGTCATTATTTGTTGCAAATAATTTTAACTAATCGGACCACATACTGTCACCGACTTTTACAGTTTAATGGAAATAAAAAATAACAGCAAAATAATAAAACGATTTCCAAGACGTAGCATATTTCATGGCAGGACTATTGAAAGACCTAGATTTAGGAAGCAAAATATTATAGCACAGGTTTTTCATAAAATTTACATTTAAAAAAAAAAAAAAGTTCGTGTCTTCTTTCAGGGTACAACATATTCACATTTCATAAACACAAGAATTCTTTCATGGTGCAACAAATTACTGGCTTTTATTGTTGCAGTAAAACACAATTTAGTGACTAACTGCTTTTTACTGTTCCAATAGCACAATTGTAGTAAAGAAAACTGATTTGTACTGTTCCAATAGCACAATTGTAGTAAAGAAAACTGATTTGTACTGTTCTAATAGCACACTTTTAGTAAAGAAAACTGATTTGTACTGTTCCAATAGCACAATTGTAGTAAAGAAAACTGATTTGTACTGTTCGAATAGTATACTTTTAGTGAATAAAACCTGACGGTTACTATTGCAGTAGCACCATTTTAATGAGAAAAAAATTAAAAACTTGACCTTTACTGTTGCAGGTGCTGTTGCAAAACCTGACGCGTGACGTCACTTTCAATATATACTGTTTGGTGGTTTGGTGTATATTTGTAATTATACATATATATATACATATATATATACATATATATATATATATATATATATATATATATATATATATATATATATATATAATATATATATATATATATATATATATATATATATATATACTCTTGAGCGTTTCTACGATGCACCACTGCTAAAGTGTTCAAGTAGACTATAACATGGCTGAAGTGAAGGCATTGTGTTGGGGTGCACCTGCAATTGAAACTTCTTATACTCGGAGTGATAGCATCACTACTTCTGCTGCTATAGCGAGAATTCTTCCAGAGGAGGATGACTTCAATTTGGCTTTGTGTGATTTCTTATCTTCTTTGCAAGTTTTCCTGGTAGTACCACCTTCACCTCCTTCTCAATCATTACCAGTCTATGAGTATTTCAGAACGAAACAGAAGGAAGAGTTAGATACTGTTTTGCAGCGCCAACAAAAGAAGAACAGACATTTGTTCAACAACAAGAAGAGGAAAAGAGAAAGCAACAAGAGAAGAAGAGGAAAACTTTGAACAGTAAACAGAAGGAAGAGATTGAAACAAGCGTGTTAGTGTGTTACAAGACATTTTGGCAGAGTTTAAACACTTGAGAGAAATGTATCAAATTTCTTTGGAGAAACCTAAGAGAAAGAGACTCACGCTGACACCTAAACCCTCCACTACAAAGACATCAACAGCTTCGGCAACCACTACCGCTACTTCCACCACAATAGGAGTAGCACTTGGATGTGGAAAAGGTGTAAGACAGTTGCAGTTAATGTTGACAAGTTGATATTTTTTCGAAACCCAACGGTCCTTTTTAGGGTTTCCCAATTCTCTCAGAAACAGAGATACCATTCAATCATTGGCAATCTATATGTTTTATGTTTGTGTATGCCTATGTCTTCCATAAAAAAACTAAAACTTATACCCTTACCCCTCTTGTGTGATAGTATATAAGTATGTTTCTGGGTATAGTGTGTGTAAGCACTCTACTTTATATGTGTGTGAAAGGTATTTTTGCAGACAGACAGAAATAAATGTTTTCTTAAAAAGTACAAAACTCTCCATGCATGATGGATAACTTCGATGTCGTTTAGTTTTTGCCGTTTAAAAAAATTAATGGAACTCCCTAACTTGATATAAAAGCACTCCAAACCTTGCCCTGAGCTTGTTTGTTTTTGATAGAGTACCGCTCTCCAATATAAAATGTTCAAATAGAGAAACATCATTTTGAGTATAGACGTTCACCGAAAAAGATGAATTCCACACAGAAAAAAATATGCTTTACCCTACCAAAAGTTAACTAAGACGAATGTGGTGCCATACTATGACGGCATTTTGATGGTATAGTGTGGGTGTTGGATAGTAGATAATTGAGTGTTGATCACTCCAATGTTGTGTTGATGGTATAATATGGACATTGAATAGTAGATAACTGGGTATTGGTCACAGCAAACGGCGCATTGGTTAGTAGGTGTGAGGTATTGATCACTCCAACCGCAATGTTGATAGTATAGTATGGGTGGTGGCTAGAAGATCACTGGATATTGGTCACTCCACATGCATATTGATTCTATAGTGTGGGTGTTGGATAGTAGATAACTGGGCATTGGTCACTCAAACGCCGTGTTGATGGTATTGTGTGGATGTTGGATTGTAGATAACTATGTATTGGTCACTACAAACGGCGTATTGGTTAGTAGGTATAGGTTTAACATGACATTTCATCTTAAATACCAAAGAGCCACATACTGTTAAACATATGAACATTTTTAACATTACATTTAACGTTAGAGACCATATAGCCCCATAATGTTAAATATATGGACATTTTTAACATTACAATTCACGTTAGAGACCATATAGCCCCATAATGTTAAATATATGGACATTTTTAACATTACATTTCACGTTAGAGACCATAGAGCCCCATACTGTTAAATATATGGACATTGTTAACATTACATTTCACGTTAGAGACCATAGAGCCCCATACTGTTAAATATATGAACATTTTTAACAATACATTTCACGTTAAAGGTCATAAAGACCCATAACCAAAAGTTAACCTCAATGTTCAATTCCCATATTTTAAATTTCCTAGTGGTCGAAAATTATCATATATTACCTACTGACTAGAATTATGCAGTAGCACACATTTTAGTGATGAGAATAAAAAGACTTACTTTTGCAGTAGTCACAAATTTTAAACATATCGACTAACGGCGTAATGTTAAATTCCTGTTAGACTTCATACGGGTTCGACATGTTAAACCTATGGGCCAAAGGAGAAATGTTAAATTTCCTTTATACTTCATACAGACTCACACATGTTAAACCCATGGACTAACAGCATAATGTTAAAATCCTGTTAGACCCCATAATACCCCACATGTTAAACCTAATGCCTAAAGGCGTAATGTTCAATTCCAGTTAGACCCCATATGGACTCACACGTGTTAAACCTATGGACTGAAGGTGTAGTGTTAAATGTCAGTGAAGAAAAGTTGGTGTGTTGAGCTAGTAATTGAACCTTTGCTACACATGTTTTGCGTAATCATTCAAATGTATCAGGTTTAATGATTTTATCATCTCCATTTATTTTAGTAAGATTTAAAGTAGCATCATAATAATAGGATATTCCTGCACTAGAACTCATGGGCAGCATGTTTGTCCTAATAGCAAAAGCTTCGCGTTTATGCATGAAAGAAACGATGTAATTTTTGTGGCCAAATCGTCACGTGCCGAGCTTGTTTGTTTTTGATACAGTGTAATCATTACGTTCTATAAACTGGGTGCTGCAAAAGTTTGCATGTTAGCCAATACAAAAAGTGAACCTAAAGCAAGGTCAAGATCAAGACTATGGTGTCAAAACAGTGGCTCCTCACAAAATTGTACGCTTGTCAAATCATCAAATTGTTAGTCGACCTTGGAAAGGGTCTGCGACATAATTATGAACGAAAGGTATATGAACGCTCTTAAAAGACAGATACTAAATAAGCCTGACGACAGAAAATATTTCGTCACAAGACTCTTCAGCGCATACGTTATAAGATTTGCCATGCCGCGATTTCTGTCGTCAGAGAGATCTCATCAACCGAAGAGAATACTCCAGTATAAAAAGTTCCAAAAAAATAAAGAAAGATCATTGTGATTACCAAAGCTGATCGAGAATGATGAATTTCGGACAGAAACAATGGAATGGACCCTACCAAAAAGTCATCGAAGTCGATTGCAATGCAGTAGCCTCTGACCAGAGTGATGATGTACCATGCGACATCAGCGATGCCGCACGACCTTGCCACTCCACTATGCGTTCTAGTGCTCTTCCTTGGATTTAATCCACACACTCACAAACTAACTTAGATACCACAAATTCATCGAGAATCACAAATCATTAAAGACATCACGTTTCCTGTGACTTTGCCTGACAATTGTAATTTTGCAAGTGATTCCAGGCGTTCAAAGGGAAATGGCCGAAGTATCAGGAAGGACTTACTCCCATATCTTTAGCCAGAGCCGGATTTGTCTATTTGGGACAAGGATATCAAGTTCAGTGTTTCACTTGTGGTGTGAAACTTCACGAATAGGAGTATAAAGATTCAACTTTCCTAGGACATTCCAGATGGTCTTCGTTTTGTCCCTAACTTTCCTTGGTGGGCACAGATTGTGATTCTCGTGCATACTTCAGAAGATAAAAGAATTCGTAGCTTACCGCCTGAACTGTGAGAACACATTTGCAGACACTTTGTGCAAATTTAAGTGAAACACAAAGAACCATTTAATTATTTACTCTGGGACATAATTATGAATGGAAAAATGGCTTTTGTGATAATTATGAATGGAAAAATAGACTTTTGTGATATGTTTTGGAATTTCGTTGTTTTTCTTATTCACGGGAAAATATACCCCCCCCCCCCCGCCAAATAAAAAGTAAGTGTCTACGTCTTTGTCTATTTTTTTTTTTAAAGTATGAATAAGATATTCACAGACACACACACGCACACACACATTTTATGATCTCTCTCACTTCTATGTGATGAATGACTTATCAACCTATTGATCGCCCATACGTACCACTCTCTCTCTCTCTCTCTCTCTCTCTCTCTCTCTCTCTCTCTCTCTCTCTCAAAATCTCTCTCTCAATTTCCCTCACAACCACTTGTCTCTTCATGTTAAATTCTCTCTCTCTCTCTCTCTCTCTCTCTCTCTCTCTCTCTCTCTCTCTCTCTCTCTCTCTCTCTCTCTCTCTTTATATGAGACACCCAGCCTTGTCAGGAGCCCTATTGCCGCTAATGATGGATACAATCATAAAGTCACAAATGTGGTAACATAATGTTAATGTTCCCTTGGCTATACAAAGAAATGATAAAACTCCACTTTTAAGATGCCTTTTGGAATGCCGTGAAAACACACACACACACACAAAGAAAAAGGCGGCCTATTTTTCTTTCTTCCTTCACTCCACTTGTAAAATTATAGGGGTTATGAGACGATTAAGGCGATAGTAGTTTTATTTTTTAAAAAGAGGGTACGGAGATTATGGAAGGGCTAGAGGTTTTATTTTATTTATAATGGGGATCATGGGGAGGGGGGAGGGGATAGGGATTTAAATTCTATTTATATACCCCCTCTTTTACATCCGGCCATGTGTGGTCAGTAAATGAGTGAATGTTGGTCATTCCAAAAGGCATGTAAATAGTACGTGGAGTTTTATCATTACATTTCTTGTTATTGGCCAGAGATCCTAACACATGATAAACCTATATTCATTTCAGTTAGAGGGCAGAGAAACTCACAATTTCCCGCCAAAAACATCTAGCATGCTACACTGTTACGTTTCCAGCCAGGACAGACGGTTCATGTGAAATCTATGCCACAATATTCAGTTTAGTTAGAGGACAGACAAACTCACATTTTTCGCCAAAGTAGATCTAAAATGTTACACTGTTACAGACAGATTCATCCTGTAAAGAAATTATGAATCAATTTTTAAAGAATAATTTTTCCCTGTACATTTCAAGATGGCGGCTTAATGTTAAATACCCGTTTGGGTCTATAATATATTTAGACTGTTTAACGTAGGATACCCGATTGGGTCTCAAGTAATGTGTGGTCAGTAAATGCATGTTGGTCATTCCAAAAGGCATGTTAAATAGCGCGTGGAATTTTATCATTATATTTCTTTGTATAGCCCAGAGAATCCCACATATGATAAACCTATATTGGTTTCAGTTAGAGGACAGAAACACCCACATTACCCGCCAAAATAGATTGTTACAATGCTACAACCAGACAGACTTACCCTGTGAAAAACCTTCAGACCCATTTTTCATTTTTAGACAATAATTTTTTTCAAAATACATTTCAAGATGGCGGCCTAATGTTAGATTACCGTTAGACTCTATAAATCCACAAAGATGGCTGTCTAATGTTAAATGCCCATTGTTCCCAGAGTGCCTTTCTCCATGTTAAATTCCCATTTTCCCCAGGGTGCCCCACTATACTCCTGCAAATAATCAATACACATACGTTTTCTAAGGGGTGAATTGCCCTAAGTATCTTCGCATATCCGCAATATTTTCGCATATGTTACCGTAGTTTTCAGGGCTCTTGCTCTTGGTGTTACTATTTTGATACAGATGCCAGTAATAAAATGGCCGATTTATTCTTTTGAAACGAATAGGTGTAATACAGTGGCCGATTGTGTTTTCGTACAATATTTGTGATGGACTGGGCCTGTGCAGTGATTACTTTCTATTTTGTAACATGTATCTCAAAATCAATCGTCGTCCGAGTTTCATAATATAAATTAACATTTACAGAAACAATTATTTCAAATAATTTATAAAATAATACGGTATTATTAGCAAAAATGAAATATATTTACGCTTCCTACTTATTTTATCAGGCCTCAAAACTTCATTATCGAACTGCCCAAGAACAGAGTCACCACACCGTGACAGAGATTTAAATTGGTAAGCAACCGTCTACCCGACAAAGCTGCGGGTTTAACAATATCACGTGTTGGCCAATTATATCAAGCTTAAACTTGAAAATAAATAAGAGTTAATAAATAAATAATAAATTAAAAAATAATTAATAAATCAATAATAAATTAGTGAATAAGGTTTGATAAAGGATGCACTCTAAAAATTAGACTTAGGATTTCGATCCCAGAAAATGTTAAACAACGACTCGATATATTAAAGGTACATATAATTCTGCTGACTCACGCACAGCAAATTATAAGGAGGTCGCTTATGATTGTCTTATTATCTCCTAAGATACAAGTAAAAATACGGAAAACAAAGGAGGAATGTGGTGACCTAAAACAACTGTTTCACCATCTACAGTGAGTGACCAAATTCAATAAAATGTATCCTCTAAGAATTCACTATATCCGGGGAAATATTCTGTACAGAGAAAGCTAGAACAGCCAACTGTTCTACTAGATATACAAAGAAAATATATTTACAAAGATGAAACGTTCAATAATAATAATAATAATAGTATGTAACTTCTCAATGGATTGCTCAGAATATCTGGTAGAATTGTATTGCTTGGTTTTGTAATAATTGTATTATGGTTGTTCATCCTCTTCTTTAGGCCCACAGTTTCACCAACATTTTGAACTGCACATTTGCTGTATGTCAGGGTGTTGTTGATACTTCTGCAACAATATCCCAATTTTTGGTTAATATATAATATTACCCCTGTTGTTTAACTTCCGGAAGTTTTTGTCTGAGGCGCATGTTTGCAGATAAGCAAGAGTTTGTCTTTTCAACTGTTTTTACCTATTTCGGAGGTACGACCTGGATTAATTTGAGTTCGTATTAGGTGATATTTGCGGTTTTTTTTTTTTTTTTGGTTTTTTTTTATATCTACGTTATGCAATCATAGGTACCTCCTTGGACTCCATTTAGATGTTGTAGCTTTGGGGCATTGGGGTGGTATGTTCCTACGAAAGTAATGCGTGTATTTACTGATATTGTTTTGTACCTTTGAAATGCGTTTGTATCGAGGACCATGATTTTAGCGATGGTTCTGTTCTGTTAATATATGTATTATCAAACATATTCAAGATCGTGATTAAATAAGCATACATAGCAAGTTTCATTAAAAATTTAAAGTTTAAAAAATAGAAACACGACCTCTAGGGTGGTAACAAGCTCAACCAGTCAGATGCCAAATGATTCCATTAATATTAGCAGATGTCGCTGGTAACTGACTTCATCCAAGATTTAATGATGTTAGCTTTTATTTGTGGGGATTAACGCCATTTTTCAGCACATCATAGGCTATACATGGCGGCCAGTATATTTTGGTGGACGAAGAACCCGGGAAGAACCACCGACCCACGAGAAGCTACTGGCAAACGTTCTCACATCCCCACGTTGGTCGAGCCGAGACTCAAACTCACGCGGACCGAGGTGAGATTTGTGATTGATCTGTAAAGGCAAGAGCCTTAGACCACTCGGGCACTCGGGACCGCCTTAATGATGTTAGCATACACACTGTTCATAAATGAAACTTCTGTAGTGGTAACAAGCATTTGTTGACGCACGGACGACCTACTCAAGGCCATACTATAAGCTCGCTGGACCTTTGCCCAGGTGAACTAAACACTAAATAATCCACTAATTTGACCTAATCTCTCTTGAAAATTAATCATGGTGAAACTTTAAAATAAAAACGAAGTTAGACTCAGGGTCGAAAGCTTTATTTTGGGGTACGTTTTATGAAAAATATTTAAATATATAATTGAAAAATTAAACAATATAGCCAATGTTTCTTGGCTGTGAGTGGTTGGTGTGCATATATGCGTGCGGATGCTATGTAAATATTTCGTGGACGTATATAATGAATCAGTTTACGATGGCTTTGGTGTAAGAGGTAAGTGAGTGCAATATTTAATAAACAACTGTCATCTAAAACTCTCTCTATCTCATACAAAGTAAATTCCATTACAGTTACAACACAATGGATATGTGTGAAAACTACAGAGAGTTTGAAGAAAGAATGGATGAATGCATGCATGAATTCATGAATCCAAATGTTTATTAATAGTTGATAAATAAGGCTCTCGCTGTATATTATATCAAATATATGACACCGTGGATCCACGTGAAACAAACACTCGTAGGAATTTCCCCAAATGTTTGCTTTTAAAAATGTGCAATTGAATGACCCCATTAAGGTCGACTCAGAAGTCCTCCAACAATACTCCCCACACCAGACTAGAACTGTCACTATTCATTAATAGGTGCCAGCATCAGAGGATGGGGCTAGTAATAAAACCTGGTATTAAACTGTGTTGAAGTTATAATTACATATAGATTAAACATAATACAAGAGCAGCATTTATGCATTGTCTATCAGATATCTTTATTTCATGTTTAATATCATTCATTTAACAGTATATTCTGTGTAAACCAATGATATTTACTTTTCTCAGAACGAAATTTACAATTAGTAAAAATTTAATAGGCCAAATCTTTCAATCTAAACTGATTGGAAAGTATTTTCATGAGAGTTTCCTGTTTCTAGCCATTATATTTTAACGAGGTGATTGTTTGGTCATTTAAAAAAAAATGCATTTTACATATTTTGTATCTGTAAAAAATTCGATGCTGATTTAACTCAACATTATTATTTAGTGTGTTTTTAAGCTGGTGAAAATTCTGCAACATAAATATGAATAGATAAGCAATAATGGAAATTAAACCGACTACACCACTACAATAAAATGTCCTTCTGCCTTTTAACCAAAACCGAAATAAAAATTATGGGGTAATTGTTCTTCAGTTCATCAACAAAAGTCAACTATTATTGAATTTAGTAGGAAAAAAAATACTTTCTATGCCAAAGTATTAAAACACTAAATTTTGAGTACTGCATTCATTGAAAGTATGTATAATTTCTGAGAGCATACATCAACATGCCTACTCCCCCCTCGACTTAATTATCTAATTAAATACGTGTATTTAAAATATGATATGTGACATAAAGTGCTTCAGATTCGACTGAACACACACACACACACACACACACACACACACACACCATAACTTCCCCGTATTAGCTTTACAGTAAAGATGAATGGTGGGAACAAAAATACGATCAAAGAAGAGAGAGAGAGAGAGGGGGGGGGAAGGGCCTTATGTTTTGATCATAAGTATGTATACATGTGTATACTATATAATTATGTGGTTTCACCATAACAGAACAAGATATAAATACATATATTTTGTTTAAGTTTTTGTATTTTTATTGTTCTTTCTTTGTGTCGTCCGCCTTGAAAAAGTGATGCATACAACTTCAATGTTAAACATTGCATCAGTTAATGTAACAGAAAGCTGAGAGAATGTTTTCCGTCTAGGTTAGTGGGTCAGCTAATGTCAGTGACGACTGACGATAATACGTATGCTATCACGTGACCGAAATGCCTGACCTTATTACACTACATTTGTCTGTATGATGCAATAGACATTTGCTCAAGTAGGTTCGAGAAATTCGTGTTCTTCACTGAATTTACTCAAGGGAAAATTCTGTATAGATCACGGATCGTTTTATTCCAGACCTGTGTTGTGATACAACAGAAATGGTGTTTTTGCCGTATAAGTAGACCATAACTATATTTACCCCGATTTGAACCCCTCTAGCTCCGCCCCTAATGCAAATAAAGTTGTACGTCATGAACTTAAGCCAGACGTAAACAAACTATCGTAACTCATTTAGTAACCCGTGTGCACGTTTGCGGTCTGGAATGGTGTCAGTTGGGACGTTTCGAAGGGTCGGCATTACTGACATGTCATAATAACCACCGAGACAACCTCTGAAGCTCTGAAGAAGTCTGAACCTGGAAATATTTCCAACGAAACACCTTAAAGTAAGTACTTTCCATTCAATCACATCACATTTGTTTCAAGAGTTTAATGGTTGGTCTATGTGATTTCGCAATACCAAAATGTGCAAAAATGAAAAACTACGCATTTCTGTTTTCTTTCTAGTGTTTGGTGTTAGTTATGAAGACAACATTATTCCATACGTTCGTCTGAAGTTAAGCTTATTTACATAACTCAGTTCGCGCGAAAATCGAAGACTATTTTATTCATTACAGTTTTAAGAACATATATCATGTACTATTTTCGTTGTCATTTTCATCAGAGCTTTTCTTCAATCTTATAGATAAAAGATAATCTTTGTTACGGAATCAAAATCCTTTGGAACCACGTTGCCTGTCTATTATTGAATATTTGTGAAGATATGGAACTAAAATAAACAACTATATACTATCTCTGTGAAGATGTACAGTGTATTCTTTCTATAGCACCGTCCAAGCAAGCACGTCGAAAAAGCAAATTATTTCATTACATTTGCATTAGCTGACATGTCGATCGTCGCCTTATGGCCTTTCCTTTGAAGAGTACACACACGCAGGCACACACGCACACACACACACACACATCGCGCCTTCAAAAATCATTTCGACGATGCTGTCTGAACGAGTGAATTGTTCATAGTAAGCTGCAACTCAGTACTGACAAAAAAGGAGGGCAGCTTGACCGTGCAAAGGTTGTCTGAAACTTAATAGAATTTAAAGAGAAAGTCCATAATTAAAGCCGTATTCTACGTCAATATATGTAACATATTGACGTATACAGGAGCACTTAGTAGAATGTCCACAAAATGAATTACATTCGAAAAAGGTTTGATTCTTGGAATTTACACATAAATGTATATCAGAATGTTTAACGATTTGATACCTATTAAAAATGTAATTCAGCAAACTCTTTGACTCTTTTAACATTTCTAAAAGCACTACAAGGTCAACAAAGTAAGGACATTCACATTTAATAAATTGTCTGACACTAATTTCTGTGCACATTTTACCGATTTGCTGTGAGATATTCTTTTACTTTTACCATATTAGTTTGTTTTGTTTTTTTGTTGGTTTTTTTTTTTTTTTTTTTTTGGAGGGGGGGGGGTACTGTGGCTTAGACGGGGACAACATCGTGTCATAGTTACCTCCATCTATCTATCAATCTTGCTTGCTTGTGCGCCACTGTGACAGTCTATGACGTAAATTAAGTCCCATGTCCCATGGTTAGTAATTGTAATGGTCGGTAATTTGGCATAATACCAGTCATGAATTGGTATTTGTGTTTATAGGAAATTTGGCATAATACCAGTTATGAATTTGTATTTGTTTTTACATTATTGAAGATTTGTATACCTAGTAATGCGTCTTCGACTTTCTGCATCTTCTAGTCAAATAAGGTTGCAAGTATTTGATTACTTAGGTTTGAGAAACTCTTGTTGTTTACCAACTCCCGCTGTATCATTTGCGACATCAGAGACAAAAAACAGACATTGTGTTTACAATATCGCTTCGTGCGTCTGTGAAGAAAAGCCATATACGCAATGTAATAAAATGACGGGATATCATCCCTGCCTTATAACACCTAGGGATGAATCTTTAAATCTTCCCCACCCCTACTAGTGTCGTCGGTAAGTCGCATCAGCCAGTGATTACGAACTTCTGATTTGTTTGTGGTTGATTTGGTTTTGTTTTTGTGGGGTTTAACGCCATTTCTCTGCACATGCTAGGTTATACACGGCGGCCAGTTTATTTGGTGGAGGAAGAACCACCGACCCGTGGGAAGCTACTGGCCATGGATAGCTGCTGGCAAACCTTCTCACGTACCCACGTTGGTGAGCCGAGACTCGAACTCATGCGGATAGAGGTGAGATGTGTGAACAATCTCTAAAGGCGAGCGCCTTAGACCACTCTGCCGCCTGGTGCCCCTCGTGGTTGATTGATGCATGTTAATCAGCTAACAAACTGCATCCAGTAAATATGATCAAATTACAGTCAAGTCATCATATGAATAATACAGTGGTTAATCACTAACAAATTATAATTTGTTCATCTTTAATTATCCTAAAGTTTTAACGTCGGGGATATTCTGATACCCTCTGTCCGTCTGTCCTTTACCATATCTCATCCTAAACTGCTAGAGGTAATTTCATGAGACTTGACAGTGATCATGTCCATATGGTAACCATTTGCAGCGGGGGTATTAATCTTGGCTCCCTTATCGTATGGGTTTCTGTGAACTGGGGGTCTAACAGTAAAATGTACACAGTTACATTTTCTAATAATTACAGATCAAAGTTTACGATGAAGTCAATGCAGAAAGACTCATAATATATGTGATAGATTGTTGTTTCTTACCCCTGGGTCAAAGTTCAGGCGCAAGGTGTGGGGATGGGGGTAGGGTGGGTAGGTGGTTAAGGTGTAATATAAGGGCGTGGGAATGAGAACATGGCGGACCATCGGCTTTGCTCTAATTAGTGATTTTATGCCAAATAAATCATCCGAAACACATAACCCCTGATAAATATTTTCACAAATTACTGTACTTAAATTAATCGAATATAGTTTGTAATGTTTATTGGGTTATTTGCTTGCTTAATGATGCAAAAAACCAAGAATGCAAGTTGAATTAAAAAAACTCCCAATATTCGTTATGGAAAAGATTTTTTTTAAACAAAATTCCATTCAGCAGTGAAAGGAGCTACTATGGTGGTATTTTTAAGCAAAATTATTGCTTTGTTACTGTATATTTGTCAGAGTTTACACAGAGTACGGAACACACTTTTGCATTAGTACAGTTTACATAAATACTCAAGATACTTGTCGTTGGGGATAACTTGTACTTACATTTCATCATGTCACTTAGTAGACAAGTGTTATTTGCAATTTGATCTCGTTAAATACTTCCAATATTGATAGGTAACTCACATGCAAACGCAAAACAAGCTATTCATATTGTATATCCATTATAACTCACATGCAAACGCAAAACTAGCTATTCATATTGCAGATCCATTATAACTCACATGTTTTGGCAATATGTGAGTGGATAAATTCCCTAAAAAATACAGCATTTCCAGAGTGAAACTACTATTGGAGAAAATCACAACTATCTCTATTTTTCTTCAACAAAAAGCATTACAGACAGAAATTCTCTTTTTGCTTTCTCGCTCATTTTATCCTGATATATTTAAAGTACATATGTCTTCAACTTGAAGAGATTCTAAATGGACCAATACGTCACCGGCCAATCCCTGTACAGTAGTTTTAAACTAAAACAATCATTCAGATTGCCCAGTCAACCAATCAACGATAAGATATTAGTAGGGAACTTCTAGGTGTTTTTTTTTTTTTTTTTTTTTTTTTTTTTTTTTTGCAAGCATTAGCAGCATGGGGAGCGCTTCCCTTTCTGTTACACTGATGCGGACACCTGTTATAATCCGTTTTTACTCTAAATGAAATGAAGATCTTAGTCCTTACATTACTATAAATAACATTTTATAAGTTAATTTTTAAATTCTAAAATTACAGTTAAACTTTGCTATTGTGTAGCTTGAAAATGATTCATTATTCTTAACACCGGAACCCGCAAAATAAGCTTGTAAAGTTGCTTAATCATAAGTGAAAAATTTAGTGAATGATCTACTTCGGAGAAACCGTTGACATAGCTTATCAAGCCTAGGGACCTTTCATTTTATTTGTTCACGGGAAGGGGGAGGGCGGCAAATAGCTAAATAAATATTTTGTATTTGTACAGAAAGAATTATATCCATTATACTAGTTAAATAAAATGAATGATTCTGTGGTAAAAAAAAATATCCTGGCTCGAAAGAAAGTCTGCAGCTTCGCCCCGCCCCCGCCCCCCCCCCCTAACCCACATACACACAACTAATAGTAAATGGTCAGTCCCCTATATCTTACATACATTTGCTACCATCCACCCCACACCACATCATTTTCAAGATTTAATTATAGATGTATAAATCTCTGAATGGAGAGATATGAATTAGACACGTAAAGCTTTAAATCTGAAAAGTAGAATATGAGACACCGGTTGAGAGAACTATGAGGCATGTAACTCACCAAAAACGAAAGTGTATCCATTCTATCCAAATTTTGAGATTAAATCATGCACACATAGACTCTTAACATTATTTGCAACACACAATATACAACAAACATTTCTGAATTTCAGCACTTCAGTGTTTTGCTTCCAATCCATGGCACAAAAATAATCCTTAATGACCTTAAAAGCATGCGACAAGTCATTATTTTCAAATGTAAATTTTACCGGTTATTTCACAATGGAGGTCAAACTTCGAAAATAGGTTATGTATCACTTGCGTATTATTCCTTATTATAGAACACACGTAGTGAGGCCCCCAAATTAAGTTTTGCGGGGAGAGCCAGAATTTCTTGCTACGCCACTGATCACACCACAATAAATTTACTGTATATCTGTGTACATGAAGTTCAATTTCAAATAACAATAAATTATTTAAATTTCTGTTTTTACTTAAAACCAAATTTGTAGTATATAGTGATTTATAGACAAATGCTTACCTCTTTAGAGTTACATTGGAGAATACGAGACATTACATTACGTTGCATTTCATATATTTATCAAAGCGCATAACTGGAAGTTCTAGGACAGTGAAGAGATTGTGAGAAGCAAAGGTGGATGTGGTATTGCTGTGAGGTTAGGGCCTAGATGAAAAAACGAACACTTACACTTTTAAAAGTTTCGTGGCATAAATATCCTGCAAGTTTTTAAACGCACATATCTAGCTTAAATTAATCTTTTTTTTCATTATTATTCCCTCGCGACGTTCATTTTTTTCTAAATATATTAAATATACATGTATTTGTTTAAAATCCTACAACTCTCCATATTGCCGTACAGAAGCATATTCTGTGATAGAAAGATAGATCTTTTCTGCCGTCTTCATGTTGACAATACTCATACACATATACACATACATTGACAACTAGATACATCGTACACATATACACACACATTGACAACTTGATACATCGTACACATATATACACATTGACAACAAGACACATCGTACACATATTCACACACATTGACAACTAGATACATCGTTAGTTAGATAGATAGACAGACAAATACATGTATGTGTGTTAAAGACCAATGACTTGTCAACAGGTCATCGGTGCCTAAATCTCCAGATTTGTATCTACTTTTTTCTTCATAGTGAAAGACAGTTGGTGACTTTATCTGGTGTAATACATTGTATTTAAAAAGCTAACAGTCCATATGGATTTGAATATAGTAGAGTGTAACTGCTTTATTATTTATTCTTTATTTTATTTCTCGGCTTTTTACACTTCGCATATTTACATTTACAAATTATGTAATGTCAATTCGTTCAATGTGTGTGTGTGTGTGTGTGTGTGTGTGTGTGTGTGTGTGTGTTTCGCATCGTCAGATTAGAAGAATTGTTTCATGGCTTCCTCTGTGACATTATATACATTATGTAAATAAGTGTGCATCCAACTTTAAAATGGATATCACGATTTATATCAATCGAGTTTAGAGTAAGTTTTGACTTTCTTCTCTGAGATGCGTTGAATTTAACTGTTTAATTTACTCTGCGAAGTCATTTCGGTAGTCAGAGGAATTGTTATCTATACCGGTTTAGGGTGAAATTCCAAACTTTAAAAACACAAATTTATAAATGTATAAAATGTATACAGAGTACTTCATTATTGGTGATGAAGGAAATGTATCAAAATTACATGAACATTTAATTTCATAATTATTGAAGAGAAAATATGAGTTTTTTTATTAGCTTCATACGAAATTTCACATGCGAAATTGTATCATTACAGAAGACTGAGATATGGGTAGAAAGACTCCACCGTGCAATGCTAAAGAAGGCTGGTTCTATAATGGAGGCCGAGTTTGTTCTAAGTGTGACAAATGTCCTGGGGGTCATGGACGGGACATGTCCAAACAGGTGAAATATCATATTTTCCTTAAATACACTGAATCATCAACAATTGTTTTTTTTGTTTGTTTGTTTTTGTTTTTTTTTCTTTAAACCCGCGGACTAAAGTGCGCATTACTAAGTAATAGTTTCTTACCTGTGTTTTTAATATTTGAAGACATTTCGCAGTAATACAGGAAATGGCTTCATTATCGAAAAAAATCCACAAAAAATTGAAAAAAAATAACATTACTAGTTATTCCCAAAATACGTATATCGTGTCATTTTGCCATACGTTGTGCTCTTCGCTTCATTCTTTTCATATAATTATGTTTTAACTGCCATAAAATTAATAAAGAAAAAAAAAGATTAAAGGAAACGGTATTAAAATTATTTTCAAACCCCTACGATTTGTTGAAATAGTGGACAGTTAGAAATCAAATAGGATAGGTTTAATAAAAAAATAAAAATAAAACTTGTGTTACTTTCTTAGGATAAGTCTGTCAAAAAGCCTTAGCAACATACGGCACACAGAAATGCTAAAATATGGGTTCGATTTAAAACAAAAGACGATAAAACTACCAAGCCTGTAATTTAAAAAATCCATTCGATATCTTTTCTTTGATATCTTGTCTTTGATATATATCATGTTAAAGATGATCAAACCATCATCAATAATATATGATCAGTCTCAGGACCTAAAACAAATGTTTTGACTAAGCCCTAACGTCAAATAGTCACCAAAAATGAAGAACGTAACTTTAGCAGCAAAACAAGCAAATTAATTTAACAAACAAATGATTGATATATAAAACTCAATGTTAAGATTTTAATTCGTCACATGCAGACACTAGCTAAACATGCAGATAATAAACATCGCTATGTAAGCTTCAAATATGCAACTTACTTTAACATTGAATTTTTTTTCTCACAGATTATCAATACAACTGAAACGCATGGAGACTTAGATTGTATTAAATGTGAAGTGTGTCCTCCAAAAATGTACAACAACGGAGGTAGAAAAGGCTGCAAGAAATGTCTTCACGACTGCGCTGGCCGTAATCGCCATGACTGCCCTGTAAAAGCGACACAGCTATGCGGGGAATGTTTAGATGGGTAGGTATTCTTGTTCCGTCTTCTTTGAACATATAAACCAGTATAATATTGTTTGTACATAATGTTTTTGCTGATCACAAGGACCGAAAAATACGGAGCTAACACAGTCAAAAATTGCACTATATTATTCTTGGTCCAGAGGCTACGTAGAGGTATTTCCTGAGTCGTTCTTGATAAATCATAGCAAAGACGGAAGGAACATTTGTTGGAATAGCACTCTATTTTTAATGCTTAAGTTCGATGCGAGAGCGATACAAATATGTAAATCTGAAAGAAAATGGATACCGGTCGATTAAATTCAAAGAAAAATGTATTGAAGGCCAGTAATGTACCCAGTCGTAATGATTTCACATTTTATTTTTGTCTAGACACCATGAGGTATACAATATACCAGATAATCCAAGCACATGCATTCCGTGTACAGAAAAAGAAAAATCCATAATTTCAGCATGTGCCAACGTAACAACCATTACGCCATCACCTACTGCAGCCACATTTCCAGATACTACATTAATGAGGAAAACAGCTGTTGATACAACTCCTCTGGGCACCAAAACCACGAAATATTTGTACACACAAAACAGAGCAACAACAGAGGATGTTCATGTCTTTGGAAGGAACATTTCAGCCATAGTTCAATATAAAGTTGTGGAATCAAAAAATGGTATGCACATTGACAAATGAATACTTCACAGATATGTGATAACTTCAACAAATATTATTTGTATGTGTATAATAAGTAACTTTACCATGCCTTGTCTATACTGTGTAATGCATGTCTTCGTTTCATATTCATCCAGTAAAACGTTATATCAATGACCATGTACAGTCAAAATGTTGGCATATACAGCCTGTATCATAAAATCCTTTTATTGTGTAAATAGCATGTTTGAAAAATATATAATTCTTAATTAAGAGACGTGATATTTATTACACGAATCATATTTTTGTGCAATTTTCAAATTATTGTAATGGCATATGCGTATTGTGATGGATTTCATTGCTATACCATTCCATGTAGGAATTTACAGTACACGTATCTGGCATTGAATTAACTGAATGTTATTCTTCTTACATAGGTCAAGATTTTTAAAAATTAAAGATAGTATTATTTGTTAGGATATTTGCTAAACCAAAAGTATCAACGAAGTGAATACTGTACTGATTCCCAATAGAATCTAAAGCAATTATGGTAATATAGATTAGAAAAAAAGTTTATACTTGCACTTATTCCTTGGATAAACATGTATTTTAAAACAAACAAGAAATGATTTCAAAAAATAGAAAAAGAAATTAAATAGTAGATCAATATATGTTTATGTGTGCCATATTTCAATGCCAAATTTTAATATATGTTGCTCATCTCACATGCTGTTTATTTTTTTTGTTTTTTTTTTACTTTTCTACTTTTGCATGCACAGCACTCGATGTGATATACTGTGTCTTTCCAGAAACTTTGGTCTTTCCGGAACAATCATATTTGGATGCGATGGGTGTGAGTTTGTTTAACATTTCTCAGTTTGACTGTACATTAATTTGCATCTTCTTCTCTTACACTTAATTGTCTATTCCATGTGTCAAAAAGTCTTTCAGCATTTTCAAAAGCAGAAATATAATTGTATAAATGTGACCAACCCAGCACTATTGTACAATTACACCAGAAGAATCAGGGAAAATCAATGCATATCTTCAAGTATCTGACCCTGCCACCGTTAGATTCCGAATTTGGCACCTTTTGGCTATTCATTTTGTGACCCGAGGTGTAGAAATTTCACCATCAATTGACCCCAGCTGTTTTACAATTTTAAACTGATGGATCTGGTATGGAGTACATCACTGTAACTAAAAAAAAAACAGTTAAAACAATCACCAGTCTGGCGTTGATGAAAGAGTTGAAGCAACATCAAATAAGAGACTGTATGTAACTGGCACAAGCACAAAGTCCCGTAAAAATCCGCATGAATATTTTCCTGGAGAAATGTAACAAAGCACCAGAGTCCTTATTTACTCACAGAAACAAAGAGGCGCTAAAATCTCTTAAAGTTGCTGAAAAAAGGTGTATCTGCGAATCTGTAAAACAAAACAATTCTCCTCATTTATGCCAGATATTTGCAAGAATTCAGGAGTCCAACGCTACAATGGTGGTCACTCACTCTGCGCGACAGAAGTTTAAGACGTGAGTGATGCTGGGTTTGCTACAAGAAATATTGTATTGTATTTATGACAGACCACAAGCTTGTGGAGTCTTTAATAACTTACAATTGCATACCTAGCACTGAACAAAAACAAAATATCAGTTCAGTTGTGGAAAATATGCCTACTGGTGGTCGAGCTTTGTCTGTATCAACTCCTTATACCAACATCCCCGCCCCCTGTGACTTCAGATCAAAATTTGTCACCCCAGATAAAATTTCCCATCAGAAGTTCAAACACTCCAATCGCACAGTCCTTCATCACAGAAACACTCCATTCTGTAACAAGACAAAGCATGTGGCTGGCTTTGCGAGCAACTCTACCTTCACTAAAAACGTAATCAATGGGCCTGGATAGCTATTACCGCTTTCGCACATGACACAAACTTTAGCTGTTGTTGTTGTTGTGTACAATTGATTTCATTTGTTACCTTTATTGGAAATGGATTACTACCTCTTGTTCGTGTTTCCTAGCCTGGGTTACAGTTCGGTCATTTTGTTAAAGTTTTAGATTGATATCGCCACAATCTCAATAAGGTGCCATTAATTAATGATAATCATTTTTCGACGGATTATCAGCCAGGGAATAAAAGAAAAAAATGTATTGTCAAAGCAAACATACATCGACTACTGGACCCAAGTTTAGGTTTTTCACTGTTTTTCATTGATTCAATCCTAAATGTGATCAATTTTACTTTGAAACCGAGTTTGCAGAATCGTGATATCATCTGTTATTATTCAAGGTAATGGTCATCTGACGCAGAACAAAGGATCTGACTAAATATGGACAGAAATGTTTTAATTGTTGTTTCTTGCTTTGTATCTTTGTTTTTGTTTGTTTTGAGAACAAAAAGAACTAAATGCATAGTAAGCAAGAACAAAAAATCAAAGCAAAAAAACAAACAAAAAAAAAACCAAACAATGTAAAGTATGAAACTGATCAATAAACATAACTGTGACCCTTGTCAAATCTTGTGTTATTATTTTGTACGGGCCTGGTATTCTGGCACAGTGTGAAGAGACCCATAAAAGAAAATTAAGTACTACATAAAATCATATTTAAAATCCCCTGGTTTGACGATAGAAAGAAGGAACATTGGACTTAAAAGGGTTAAATTAATTATCGTGGTCAAATATGACATGAATTTATACAAGATTAAATGATCGTGGATGGGTATTTATCGAAGTGTAAATTTGACGTAATCACTCACACGTTAATATAAAATCCTTCAGACTTTATTTACTTTGTGATTGATTATGTAGATTCACACTTCGATAAATATCCAACCATGATCATTTAATCCTCTTTAAATTCATCTCAAATTTGGTTTTGATTTCCTCTTTTAAAAGACTTAAGTTGTTATATAAAAATGCAATCGCTTTAAGCTGAATGCTGATCTTGCTGACACGTAGATAGTGAAAAAATATTATGTGAATAATTTCTTCCTTTTAGACCATTATTATTCATTTTACTTCCACTGGTCATAGACCAGAAGAACTTCTGGTATGGTATATTGTCTGACGTCCGTCCGTTAGCACAAAGTTGTTGGCGCTACTCCTCCTAAACTACTTGGAGGATTGCCATGAAACTTGACACACGCATTCATCTCACGGTCTAGTTGGTCCTAAATGAAATGGTGCCGCTGAATATCAAATATAGCTGCCACAGTGACCATCTTGAAAATTTTGTTATTACTACTCTTTATGAACGGATGGTCATATCAACATGGGGTTTTCAATAAAATACTCCTTATGTTAAGCTCGTCCTAAATGAAAATAGTGCATAGCTGAATTCCAGTATGGCCGCCACGGCAGCCATTCTGAAAATGTTGTTATCGCTATTCCTCCAAAAGGGACAGTCATATCGACATGGTGTTTTTACCAGAAGACTTCTCATGGTGTCAAGATTGGCCAAAATGAAAATAATGTGGGTCTAAAATCCAATGTAGCCACGATGGAGGGACTTTTAGTTTAGTTATTACCTGCGACAACGAAAGTCTATGAGATTCAGGGGTTGTTCTTGTTCTTATTCCAATCCAATCCAATCCGAATACGCTCGAGATCGGAAAAAAAACAACAACATCTCACCAATATTACCGAAGCCGCATTGCATATTCATGTACCTTGATGATTAAATTACATCATGTGAAATCGCACAACTGTACAGCCTTCATTACGGCGAGTTATCAATTGATATGACTTTTTCTTGGCCGAAACACTCTTAAGTTTCTATTTTCAAGTGTCAATTTATATGGAACCTTCCTTTTAATTAACATGTGCAAATAATTCAATAAATGTAACATGATGCTTTTAGCATGGTGCTATTTTTAAGTAGTATACACTAGCGCATGACTGAGTCCATCACCTATTTCCAATGAGTTCTCCCTTTTTTGCACTGTATTACTCCATCAAAGTATCTCCGGGATGGAATTTTGATAGAAAAGCTTCGAATGATTTTTATTTGTGTGGATCTTAAACTCAGTTTTTGAATCCACTTGCGCAGGTTTCAGAGCTTATCCCTCTCGCTCAACCCTTTAATCCACTCGGCTATCGATGGTTACAACCAAACAAAATTTATGTACAGGTTACGTGGCTGTAGATGCTGCATAGATTTTTTAATTTTTTATATATACATGTATTTGTTTTGTATACATTATTTGTATTATATATATATATATATATATATATATATATATATATATATGTATGTATATATATATGTATGTTTTCACTTTGTTTATCTAATCAAGCAGAAGAATAAAAACGGATAGCACACAAATTAGAGAATGAATTTCTGTGAACCAAAATATTTGAAGGCCGCTAATATATCCGCTAATCAAACGTGGAACTAGGTAATGTGTGAGAAGAACCACAAAAAAATCATAAAGACTTCACAACATAAGATGTACGGTGTAAATCCACGAGTTTACTATTATTTCTACAAGAAAATAATATATAAATCAGTCAATCACGAATAGCTTGCCGTATAGGCTGTTTCTGATTGGAACAGAGGTCCTCGCCCTAGTGAAACAGTGCTCGTCAACCACTTTTAAGACGCTGCAATATATTTATTTCAGTGATTTACTTTAATTCAGTATTTCCCATTACATTTTTATACCTAACATATTGGTAGTGATTAATAGAATTCTCCGTATGCACTGGTGTAGAATAGGAAAATTCCGCCCAAGGATCAGCCTCGTGTCTGACGCAAAAATTTGATCCCAAGGGTGGAATTTTCCTGTCCTACACTGAATCATAATGAAGCATTCTTTATTTCGCATTTCTGAACGAGTTCTGAGGATCGAAGTCAAAATGGCGTGTTGTGAATACTGATGTAAAAAGCAAAACATCCATTAAAAATGTCCTTGCTTTCAGATAGAGTGAAAAAAGTGAGATTTACGCTCAGTGTAAACTTTAAATGACTAAAGGCGCCGTACATGTAGCTGGGTCGATTAGTGAGAAACTACCTGTTTGCAGGACACATGACTTCAACCACTGCTCGTTTTAGTACGTAAATGTTTTGCAATTAATATTTATCTTGATTATTGTGAAAGAATGTTCACTGTGTATCCCATTTATGAAATTAATCCAAATTAAACATTTGTATCTTCTTTCATGCTTATTATAATTACATACAAATCTGAAGGTCTGTGCTAAGAATGAACTAGCAGAAAATTCTGAAGGAATGCTATGTATCGCCTGCTTCGCCAGTACAGTACATTATTTCAAAACTTCGCACAGCCACTTTAGCCAGGGTAATATTAATCTGGACTATTTGGCTCCAAACAATTCATTAAAGTCTCAAGTGGCAAATCGGGAAACGAGCTCATGCTAAGATATTCTGCAAATTGTTTATTGTGTTTCAGCCAAACTTTGATCCATTTTCGATATTTTCTTCAGAATATTTGATTTTTTAAAAATAAAAGCTTTAATATCCTTAATATAGATTCTTAGCGTGCCACCAAACATATCTTCAGAAAGGAATAATCCGTGCGATTTGAAAACGAAACAGATCACACACACACACACACACACACACACATAATGTACATCTGTATATTTGCTTCCGAACTAATCTCTCTATTGCCTCTATACCTTCCTTCTGAAACAATTTTGCAATAATAAATACATTTTAATTTGATCACAAAGCTTGACAAAATTGTTTATGATTCCAGATTACTTAGATCTGCGAGTTTCCAATACTACAATCAAACCAGGAAATGAGAATTGTGACCTTTGAAGACAGGTAAGTCGATTAACAGAGGCTCCTGTCTACATAATTTGGTACCTTCAAAAACTGGCTGTTTAAAACAGGTGACGGCTTGATACGAGTAACCTTTAAGGCAGGTTTGAGGGTATGGAATCGTTTAATTAAGACGTACTAAAAGAAACTCCACAGCTATGTTTCCCAACCATTTCTAAGCACATTTGTGATATGAATGGGAAGCTGGGCAGAGTTTATTGCTATTTCTAACAAAAATCATAGCGGCTCAGAATGTGCAAATACAAGACTCGGGTAAGCTTAATTAGGAATTCCTGACAAGCCGCTTGATTTAGTTGCTACAAGGCAAATAAATATACACAAATTTGCCATTGTCATAACTTGGATATGCTGAGAAATGGTTGGGAAACATAGCAAAGGAACTTCTTTATAGTGCGCCTAATTTTGTCGATTCTGTAAGAGAAAATTTCCAGATCTGAGTGATATTGAATCCTGTCAAATTTGGAAGCCTCTGTATTTGGAAATATGAACCATAAAAGGTACGCTGTGTGTATTTGGCACATTATTATACTTGTTCACTACATATATGATGCAACAGTGTAACCTGGGACATTTACGGGCCGACATGGAAGGATAATGATATTTAATCAGTTTGTATGATCAAGATGCAATTTAATTCATACTTAATGATCTAATTCTCTACAGCTGATCTTCAATAATCACAATCCACGCCACATGTTTGAAATGGACCTTAGTCTGCTGATACAAGACTGAATATAGAATTTACAGTTTCTTTTGTGTTCCAGAAACGTGTACTTGTGACTAAGATTGACTTTGCATCGATAATTCAGAACGATTCTGCAAAAGTCCAATAGTTCACACACACACACACACACACACTTAAATTTCATAACGATCTAATTCGCTTATATAGGGTTCATTACTTGTAGATACTTCCACTCCTCTTTTGCCTATGTAGATATACAGTACCTGAGCCGGGATAGATTTTAAAACTTTATAAAAGAGAGACCAGACCCGGAATTCATAAAACTTGTCAAGGAAAAGGTTAAGACTCTTAGTCTAAGCTCAATCATTCGAAATCCTAACTCTGCCGAAGTGAAGGCCTTTCAAATTTGCAGGAATAATTTCTTTCAGAAAAATAGTCAGAGCCGAAACTTTTTAAAATCATCACCAATAGCTATGGATATGTCTCTTTTCAAAGTTTTTTTTAAGTCATCACGAATAGATTTGGATATGTCTCATTTCAACGTTGTTTTTTTTAAGTCATCACGAATAGATTTGGAGATGTCTCATTTCAAAGTTGTTTTTAAGTCATCACGAATAGATTTGGATATGTCTCATTTCAACGTTGTTTTTAAGTCATCACGAATAGATTTGGAGATGTCTCATTTCAACGTTGTTTTTTTTAAGTCATCACGAATAGATTTGGAGATGTCTCATTTCAACGTTGTTTTTAAGTCATCGCGAAAAGATTTGGAGATGTCTCATTTCAACGTTGTTTTTTTTTTCAAATCGTCATCAATAGCTTTGGAGACGTTCCATTTCAAAGTTGTTGTTATTTTTTTTAAAATCATCACCAATTATTAAATTACCTGTCCATCAATCATAGCTAAACTCACATGACATACAGTCTAGTACAATAATTTACATACGCTTCTTTCAGTTTATCTGTCTGCAAATTTGTACTAGACACATACATGTGCTTAGCCAGTGAAAGTGCGGGGGGACGGGGGAGTAGTGCCATTTTTGGGATTTCTTACCAGTTCGCGAAAGTTGTAGAAATTAGGCAACCAGATTTACCACACAAATTTTGCAATTAAGAATTAGTAAATTCATCCGAATTCAAGGAGTAAAATCCGCGTTGCAAGAAATTTGAAAAGGAAATCGATAGAAGTAGCACAAAAGATTAATATGTCTATCATTCTCATTGTATTTATTCTGTTTGATAAATGTCGTTAAATCCCACAAAACAAAACCAAACTTAACAAAGAAACAAATATGTACATGTACACGCAAATGTGTATGTATGTATGTATGTATGTATGTATGTATGTATGTATGTATGTATATAAACTATATAAACGCACGTACGTCCATAGCTATGTTAGGCACAAAAAGCTTGAAATCTGTATCACATTTGCTATAATTTGTACATTTCACGCTACGCGAAAGTTGCCTTCAATTATAGGCTGCTCGCCCAATATTTGTCAGTAAAAAATAAATATCTCACAAATATTTTATAAACATTCAGAGCCAACAATATTTTCATGAAGTTTGTTATGCAGCAACTTCTATAAAGCTCTATAACCGTTCGTATCCTTATTTGACTGTTTGTATCATTCCTTGAACTTTCGTATCCTCCTGCTGTTGTTTTTTGCATCTGTGTGTAACATGAAAAAGTTATTTATTTGTGGTTCTTTACCTTGGTAAGTTAATATTTATTTTAGGCCAAATGTTTTTAAATATTGCTCATATTTTGAATTTTCAAGATGTAATCTATGTAAATAATTAGGATGCGACATTGCAAACGTCGACTTTTAGATTAACAAATCCATTAAATTCGAAATTTGACGAGAGACTGTTTACCATGTACAAAATTCATAAACTGAGTGTTAGGATCTGATAGCCGTAATGATTCTTCATAGACACTATATCCCTAAATATAAATGTGACTTACAACACGCATATATATGTATGGGTCAATACAGATGAGTAAGTATAAGCAATTGACTTTCATGACACCTATTTACATGGCTATGGAAGTATTTTCTCCAAGTTATTATCTACAGTGCATATAAATGAAGGATCAGAAAAAAATAGCTTGTTCATAAGATAACAAATCAGCAAATAAACAAGTGAATGATATAAGCTTATCTACAACTTTCGTTTGTAACTTGTTTTCGATCTAACTGCCTGTTAAAATTCTATTTACGGCATTACACCATCTCAAGACTAAACTTTGAAGGTATTTGCATTTCAAGAAAGCTCAGTGAAGATAAAATATCAAGTTAATAAGAAGAAATCTTTACAAGTATTTTTCTACTTTCATTATTTGAACTCAATTGTGTACCACAAACTCATAATTCTCCTAACCATATGCTAAGGCGAAGTTTAATTTCGTTATGTCTGTTGATTTCCTGCCCTAATTTAGCAATCATGAGTGAACTGAATGATCATCCTAAATATAGCCAAGGTCATATTTATTTGTAAACAAGCTATCAGGCGGTTATTTAACGAAATAAGAATTAAAATTTCGAATTCATTTGAAAACGTTGTTGTGAAGCTTTTCTAATTTTCAGTCTGGAATACAAACAGTAATAAAGAAAAACAGTTCAGAAAGTTCGGCATCTGTATTTACTTTTTTTATAAGGCAACTGAAGAAAACACTGGGTCATAAACACATGGAGATTTGATCAATGTGAAACATCAATGTCAAAAATATAAACAGACTTTAAACACCATTCATCATTCAAACAAATGGAAATGACGGAGCCTATGATTTTTGTTATAATTTGAGTGCCTATTAAAATAAAATCGAACGTTGTTTTTATTACCTTTAAAAACTTTTTAAACATTTAACTTGTGCTTGTAGCAGAATAGCCATATTTGAATGAATGGAACAAATCAAGATTATTTCTGTAAATAATATTTTATAATATGATTTGTAACATGCACAATTGCTGATATCTATAATATCAAATTATATATCTTTCATATTTATATCAATATATCATGAATTTATTACACATACAAACAATTGCATCAACTAACGCTTTTAAGGAAATAATAATGGCCTTTGAAGATAGGTGTGTGCTTAAGGGCGGTTCATTATTATTATTATTATTATTATTATTATTATTATTATTTGGTTCACGTGACCTTGAAGAACTATTTGTTTTTTTAAAAAAAGTGATTGCTTAGTACAGGTGACTTTGAAGTTATGTTTCACTCTTGTCCTGACGGAACAGCGGGTATTTTTTTATGTTGGATACTTGCCAAGGCGTGAAAACTTAGCCTGCGTGCCTCCACGCGTCAGGCAGAACACGTACAATATATTCTAAATTTGGGAACAGCTAAGGTCATATGACTAAATTGACAAAGTGGGTCGGCATCTTGTCACATTATTGGCTATTACATGCCGAGAAAATGGAAGCTAAGTACTTTTTCAAGGAAACATCAAGGCAGCCGACCTGGGTTGGCCTGGGCGGTATCGAACCCATTACCCTTTCAATTACGAGTTCCACGCTCCAACAACTAAGCTACTGCGGCTCCCCAAAATAATCAGCAATTAGAGTTGTTTTTGCAGACGTATAATTTAGCGATTTTGTCTAAAAAGGTGTGATTTAAATTTTAATGATTTTTATTTAGGGATTGGAGATATGAGAGACGATATATAAAGCGTACGTTTAAGCATTCTACATCATACTCTGTAGAGGACATGCCAAAATGACCTCTCGCCATTTTAAAAAGCACGCAATTGGATTTATATCATTTAATCTATACACCATCCTGCTCCATACAATTTTTTTTATAATAGAAAGAAAATAAAAAATGTGTAGAGTAGTGTTAATTAGGGTTGTTGTAAACGAATTTGATATTTTGTTTTGATTTCATGAGAAGCCGCTGTTTTCTAACGTCAGCAAAGAACTTCAATTTGTCGGATGCGATTGAACAAGGGAGTTTTCCCAAACCTTCCTATTGTGAGATAGGCTGCCTTCTGTGTTCACAAATGTCAATCTCAGAACTTGGCGTGAACAATCCTTGTAAATAGGTTGCTATTAAAAATATCATGAAAGCAAAAATATATTCCCAACAGGAAGGAAGAAAACATGCACATCCTAAAATCATGGTTGAGTAATGTTGACACTAGGAATGAATCGCAGAAACTATTGAAGCATTCTCATTTTTAAACAAAATAGATGGCAGTTTCGTCGTGTATTTTGTATGATTGTAAAATTCCAGGAAAATTTTTAAATAAAAACCACTTAATTTCAGTAGACAATCAATTTTAACAAGCTTTATTTTCGCGATCTCAGTGTAAGAGTGATAAATCGTTCAAATTTCTCGGCCGCTAAAAAAAAAACTTTATTGTACCATAAAAAATAAAAGTGCCTTTTGTTGCCGATATATTTGTGTGAGAACTTGACTTCAAGCAGATAGATAGATGAGTGAATGGACAAACAGACCTGCATACAGATAGATAGATAAATAGATTGATAGATAGCTAGATAGATTAAAGGACGGACGGATGGATGGTTAGACAGACGGATATGCATACATACATGCGTGCGTGCGTGCGTGAGCACGTACATACATATATACATACATACATACCTTCAACTATATACGCTAAATTCTAAAGAGAGATTTGTTTTATTTCACATCAGTTGAGAATCAAATTCAGCGCAGCCTACTTGATACACACAATTACGTCTGAAAATTATGAATGTGTAGGCATGTTCTGCATCCCAAAATACCAGAGAGAATCATTATTCTGGAAAAGATATTAATTTACAAGAATCAGAAGCATGAATCAAAGTACAAAAAAGATATTAATTTACAAGAATCAGAAGTATGAATCAAAGTACAAAAAAGATATTAATTTACAAGAGTCAGAATTATGAATCAAAGTACAAAAAAGATATTAATTTACAGGAGTCAGAATTATGAATCAAAGCACAAAAACGATATTAATTTACAAGATTCAGAATTATGAATCAAAGTACAAAAGATATATTAATTTACAAGATTCAGAATTATGAATCAAAGCACAAAAGAGATATTGATTTACAAGATTCAGAATTATGAATCAAAGTACAAAAGAGATATTGATTTACAAGAGTCAGAATTATGAATCAAAGTACAAAAGAGATATTAATTACAAGATTCAGAATTATGAATCAAAGTACAAAAGAGATATTGATTTACAAGAGTCAGAATTATGAATCAAAGTACAAAAGAGATATTAATTTACAAGAGTCAGAATTATGAATCAAAGTACAAAAGAGATATTAATTTACAAGATTCAGAATTATGAATCAAAGTACAAAAGAGATATTGATTTACAAGAGTCAGACTTATGAATCAAAGTACAAAAGAGATATTAATTTACAACATTCAGAATTATGAATCAAAGTACAAAAGAGATATTGATTTACAAGATTCAGAATTATGAATCAAAGTACAAAAGAGATATTGATTTACAAGAGTCAGAAGTATGAATAAAGGTACAAAAGAGATATTGATTTACAAGAATCAGAAGTATGAATAAAGGTACAAAAGCGATATTGATTTAAAAGATTCAGAAGTATGAATCAAAGTACAAAAGAGATATTGATTTCCAAGAATCAGAAGTATGAATAAAGGTACAAAAGAGATATTAATTTACAAGTATCAGAAGTATGAATAAAGGTACAAAAGAGATATTAATTTACAAGATTCAGAAGTATGAATAAAGGTACAAAAGATATATTGATTTACAAGATTCAGAAGTATGAATAAAGGTACAAAAGAGATATTAATTTACAAGAATTAGAAGTATGAATAAAGGTACAAAAGAGATATTGATTTACAAGAGTCAGAATTATGGATCAAAGTACAAAAGAGATATTAATTTACAAGATTCAGAATTATGACTCAAAGAACAAAAGAAATATTCATTTACAAGAGTCAGAATTATTAATCAAAGTACAAAAACGATATTAATTTACAAGATTCAGAATTATGAATCAAAGTACAAAAGAGATATTGATTTACAAGAGTCAGAATTATGAATCAAAGTACAAAAGAGATATTAATTTACAAGATTCAGAATTATGAATCAAAGTACAAAAGAGATATTAATTTACAAGATTCAGAACTATGAATCAAAGTACAAAAGAGATATTGATCTACGAGATTCAGAATTATGAATCAAAGTACAAAAGAGATATTGATTTAAAGAGTCAGAAGTATGAATAAAGGAACAAAAGAGATATTGATTTACAAGAATCAGAAGTATGAATAAAGGTACAAAAGCGATATTGATTTACAAGATTCAAAAGTATGAATAAAGGTACAAAAGGGATATTGATTTACAAGAATCAGAAGTATGAATAAAGGTACAAAAGAGATATTGATTTCCAAGAATCAGAAGTATGAATCAAAGTACAAAAACGATATTAATTTACAAGATTCAGAATTATGAATCAAAGTACAAAAGAGATATTGATTTACAAGATTCAGAATTATGAATCAAAGTACAAAAGAGATATTAATTTACAAGATTCAGAATTATGAATAAGTACAAAAGAGATATTGATTTACAAGAGTCAGAATTATGAATCAAAGTACAAAAGAGATATTAATTTACAAGATTCAGAATTATGAATCAAAGTACAAAAGAGATATTAATTTACAAGAGTCAGAATTATGAATCAAAGTACAAAAGAGATATTGATTCACAAGAGTCAGAATTATGAATCAAAGTACAAAAGAGATATTGATTTACAAGAGTCACAATTATGAATCAAAGTACAAAAGAGATATTGATTTACAAGAGTCAGAATTATGAATCAAAGTACAAAAGAGATATTGATTTACATCAGTCAGAATTATGAATCAAAGTACAAAAGAGATATTAATTTACAAGATTCAGAATTATGAATCAAAGTACAAAAGAGATATTAATTTACAAGATTCAGAATTATGAATCAAAGTACAAAAGAGATATTGATTTACAAGATTCAGAATTATGAATCAAAGTACAAAAGAGATATTAATTTACAAGATTCAGAAGTATGAATCAAAGTACAAAAGAGATATTGATTTACAAGAGTCAGAATTATGAATCAAAGTAAAAGAGATATTAATTTACAAGATTCAGAATTATGAATCAAAGTACAAAAGAGATATTAATTTACAAGATTCAGAATTATGAATCAAAGTACAAAAACGATATTAATTTACAAGATTCAGAATTATGAATCAAAGTACAAAAGAGATATTCATTTACAAGAGTCAGAATTATGAATCAAAGTACAAAAGAGATATTAATTTACAAGATTCAGAATTATGAATCAAAGTACAAAAGGGATATTGATTTACAAGATTCAGAACTATGAATCAAAGTACAAAAGAGATATTGATTTACAAGAGTCAGAATTATGAATCAAAGTACAAAAGAGATATTGATTTACAAGAGTCAGAAGTATGAATAAAGGTACAAAAGAGATATTGATTTACAAGAATCAGGATTATGAATAAAGGTACAAAAGCGATATTGATTTACAAGATTCAGAAGTATGAATAAAGGTACAAAAGAGATATTAATTTACAAGAATCAGAAGTATGAATAAAGGTACAAAAGAGATATTGATTTACAAGATTCAGAAGTATGAATCAAAGTACAAAAGAGATATTAATTTACAAGATTCAGAATTATGAATCAAAGTACAAAAGAGATATTGATTTACAAGATTCAGAATTATGAATCAAAGTACAAAAGAGATATTAATTTACAAGATTCAGAATTATGAATCAAAGTACAAAAGAGATATTGATTTACAAGTGTCAGAATTATGAATCAAAGTACAAAAGAGATATTAATTTACAAGATTCAGAATTATGAATCAAAGTACAAAATAGATATGTATTTACAAGAGTCAGAATTATGAATCAAAGTACAAAAGAGATATTAATTTACAAGATTCAGAATTATGGATCAAAGTACAAAAGAGATATTAAATTACAAGAGTCAGAATTATGAATCAAAGTACAAAAGAGATATTGATTTACAAGAGTCAGAATTATGAATCAAAGTACAAAATAGATATTAATTTACAAGATTCAGAATTATGAATCAAAGTACAAAAGAGATATTGATTTACAAGAGTCAGAATTATGAATCAAAGTACAAAAGAGATCAGAATTATGAATCAAAGTACAAAAGAGATATTAATTTACAAGATTCAGAATTATAAATCAAAATACAAAAGAGCTATTAATTTACAAGAGTCAGAATTATGAATCAAAGTACAAAAGAGCTATTAATTTACAAGAGTCAGAATTATGAATCCAGGTACAAAAGCAATCTTACTTGGATTTTCTATTATTTTTAAGAGCTTACAAATCTAGTTGTATCTTACCCACATTTATTTTATCAAAGTATTTAAGTTATATGTTGGTAGGTAATTTAAAACTATCAAAGTATGTATTTAAGTTATTTGTTGGTAGGTAATTTAAAACTATCTGAGTTACAGAAGTATTATTCATATGTGCGTGTATTTTGCTTCAATTTCCTCTTCTATATGATTTAACAGCTTATTTAACAATTACGCATTTTGTCATGCCCTTCTGCCTAATTAGGTAATTGATATGGCGGTACACCTCGTAATGGGGAATCGAATAAGGGCTTTCTTCTGCTGCTCATACTCAAAAGGGTCTAGCCTATATGCTGCCATACTCAAAACGGACTTCAAGACGTTGATACAAAAGGCTGAGGTTCTAAAATCTTCCGCAGAAAAAGAAAAGATAATTATAAGACACACCCATGTGTGGTGTATATCTCAGATCTTTATATCAGAAAGAGGTAGAACAATTACTTCTGCGAAATCCTGTACTGGGTTAAATCTTCAAGAAGCGCAACCCCCAGTTCATAGATAGACCAATATGTATTGTGTACTGTGTCTTTGCCTCGTATATGCCATACACTCTTCTGACAGTGTCCTAATTCTGAACTGGTAGGTTTGTTCTCTGCAGAAAAGATATTCTGTCTGAATCCTGAGGAGATGAAGGTAATAAATGCGGGAAAAGCTAAATTAAAAAAATATGCAAGTTTATCTGAGAAAATTCAAAATCTGTTGAGTGTATTGAAGTTGTCAACAGCAAAAATGTGATGAAAGCATTAGTTTTAAAATATATTCAGCAAGCAACATTGAAAAAAAACAAATATGCGCGTATAGTTAATAAAGTGAAACCTGATTTGAAACTTATTCTTTTCTATACAGTTATCAGGCATGAAACTCCTGAACCTGAGACTGCATTGAAACTCTTAAACCTGAGACCACACTTAAACTGCTGAACCTGAGACTACACTTGAACTCCTGAATCAGAGACTACATTTGAACCCCGGAATCTGAGATTACACTCGAACTCCTGAACCTGAGACGACACTTGAACTCCTAAACCTGAGACTACACTTGAACCCCTGAAACTCAGTCTACACTTGAACCCCTGAAACTGAAACCACACTTGAACTCCTGAACATGAGACTACACGGAAAGTCTTAAACCTGAGGCTGCACTCGAACTGCTGAACATGAGACTATATTTGAACTCCTGAACCTGAAACCGCACTTGAACACCTGAACCTGAGACTATACTTGAATTCCTGAACCTGAGACTACACTTGAACACCTGAACCTAAGACTGCACTTGAACTCCTAAATCTGAGACTACACTTGAACTCCAGAACCCGAGACTACACTTGAACTCCTGAACCTGAGACTACACTTAAACTTCTAAACCTGAAACTGCACTTGAATCCCTGAACCTGTAACCACACTTGAACCCTGAACCTGCGACTACACATGAACCCCTGAACCTAAAACTACACTTGAACTCCTGAACCTGAGACTACACAGACTCTTGAACCTGAGACCACACTTAAACCGCTGAACCTGAGACTACACTTGAACTGCTGAACCAAAGACTATATTTGAACTCCTGAACCTGAAACCACACTTGAATTCCTGAACCTGAGACTACATTTGAACACCTGAACCTAAGACTACACTTGAACTCCTGAATCTGAGACTACACTTGAATTCCTGAATCTGAGACTACACTTGAACACCTGAACCTAAGACTACACTTGAACTCCTGAATCTGAGATTACACTTGAACTCCTGAACCTGAGACTACACTTGAACTCCTGAACCTGAGACTACACAGAAACTCTTGAACCCGAGACCACACATAAACTGCTGAATCTGAGACAATATTCAAAACCTGAATTCTTGAACCTTAGACTACATTTGAACTCCTGAACGTAAGACTACACTTGAACTCCTGAATCGGAGACAACACTTGAACTCCAGAACCTGAGACTACACTTGAATCCCTGAACCTGAAACCACACTTGAGCCCCTGAACCTGAGACTACATTGGAACTCCTGAACCTGAGACTACACTTAAACTGTTGAACCCGAGACTACACTTAAACTGCAGAACCTGAGACTACATTTGAACTCCTGAACCTGAAACCACACTTGAACTCATGAACCAGAGACTACACTTGAACTCCTTAACCTGAGATTACACTTAAGCACCTGAACCTGAGACTACACTTGAACTCCTGAACCTGATGCTACTCTTGAACCATGGACCTGAGACTACACTTGAACTCCTGAACCTGAGAGACTACACTTGAACTCCTAAAACTGAGGCTACACTTGAACTCCTGAACCTGAGGCTACACAGAAACTCTTGAACCTGAGACCACACTTAAACTGCAGAATCTGAGACTACACTTGAACTGATGAACCTGAGACTATACTTGAACTGCTGAACCTGAGACTACACAGAAACTCTTGAACCTGAGACTACACTTAAACTGCAGAATCTGAGACTACACTTAAACTGCTGAATCTGAGACTACACTTGAACTGCTGAACCTGAGACTACACAGAAACTCTTGAACCTGAGACTACATTTAAACTCCTGAGCCTGAGGCTACACTTGAACTCCTGAACCTGAGACTACATTTAAATTCAGTTTTGTATTTGTTGGATTATACTTGATCTATTTTCATCAAATTAATTTCATATGTAATTACTGAATAAATCACAACTTTCAAACTTTCAGATCAAACATAACAACGATGTTAAAATATGTAGTAAATAATGAGTATGAATTCAGATTATGGAGATACACGAGAAACCAGTTTATTAGTTTGTCAAAATTGTGCAACCTACTGCGAGAGCCTACGGCTTTTCACTACGGCAATATAAGTATAAATAAGTCGTTACTTAAACTCTAAACTTTTATCGAGATATTCCCAGATACTGCCAACACATGTAACTTTTCTTATAAGTCAAATTAGATTCAAATTAAATCCACTTTTTCTAACAGTTATTATAACCTCGAGTCACTTTAAACTGACTGTAGTCTTGTCGCATAAGTGAATAGACTAAATAAAGTTACATGAAGGGGCAATTGCTTTCCCAGGTGAAGTGCTTACAAATATGGGACATGCAGTAAAGTTGTCAATCAAATACCGGTACGGCGGTAGTTTTGTTGTTGCAAATGTTTATTTGATAATTGCAACGGTATTTGTTCTTGTCTGGATGCTTGAGTTTACCGCTGCAACGGTATTTTTATTGTTGCAACGTACTATTTTATCGTTGCAATAATAACATCACTATTGCAATAATAACATCACTATTGCAATGGTAACATACAATATTAGCTTTGTGACGGTAAAATTTACCGTTATGGCAGTGATATTATCCTTGCAACTATAAAACATACCGTCGCAAAACAAATTATTAAGTACCGGTATTTATATATGTGTATGTTTCAAAATTGTATATGTTGCATGGGATGCTCCTTGTATACGTTGATTCCTAGTTTGTTTGTTTTTATCGTTAAAGGATGAAGTTAGTCACTCATAAGCGACCTCCATATAGCTTGGTGTGAGTGGGTCAACTCCACATAGCTTGATGTGAGTGGGCCAACTCCATATAGCTCGGTGTGAGTGGGCCAGCTCCATATAGCTTGGTGTGAGTGGGCCAAAAGGGTTATAGGTACTTTCAATATATCGAGTTGTTTAAACTTTTTTTATGGAAATTCCAAGTCTGATTTGTAGAGTGTGTCCATTATTAACACTTATTCATTTTATATTATTGGGAGTTAATTACACTTATATGTATCAAAAGAAAAAATCGGCCGCTTTACTACACGTATATGTATCAAAATAATACATAGTACACATTATTACAGGTATATGTATCAAAATAATACATAGTACACATTATTACAGGTATATGTATCAAAATAATACATAGTACACATTATTACAGGTATATGTATCAAAATAATACATAGTACACATTATTACAGGTATATGTATCAAAATAATACATAGTACACATTATTACAGGTATATGTATCAAAATAATACATAGTACACTTCATTACAGGTATATGTATTTAAAGAATAAATCGGATACTTTATTACGCTTATATGTATAAAAAGAATAGCATCAACAAATCGGAACGCTGAAAAACATGGTAGAATATGCGAAGATGTTGCGTGTTTAATAATTATGGTACTACCCCGCTGGAAAAATGCACGTGTATTAATTATTGTTCTACATACTGTCGTATTCAGTACCGGTAAACCGCTTATCTCCATGAGATTCCTCCAGTGGCGGTGCGACGGGGGTGGGGTGGGGGAAATCGCCCCCAGGCGCCGAGTGAGGAGGGAGGTTTTTTTTAGCTGTAAACCTGGGCGTAGATGGGGGTGGGGTTGGAGGTTTCAGCTGACATAAGAACTGTTCTCTGTGGCAAAATAGGGGCGTCACTAAAGAACATTGCCCCAGGGCGCCTCGAACCTTCGCGCCGCCACTGGATTCCTCCAAACCGCCAAAGACCATATCACTTCATTAAGCTAATTTCAATCAAAATAATATACTATTTGCCGGCTCCAACTCCATTCACTTCAGTTTGCACTTACTTTCTTGGTATAACAAAATCCATGTACTCAGGACAGAGTTCTCATAACGTGATATGGCTTCTTGAGAGAGGGTTCAGTGCTGTGATACAAAATTTCAATATACTGAGTAGTTGTTAACAGTTTTACTGGATGGATATTTTAAGTTTAATTTTTAGAGCTTGTTTAACAACATATATTAATTTTGAAGTTAAAGCATGATAACTTTTGAGAACTTTTGAGAACTTTTGTTAAACTCTCCTCTTTGTTGAGTAGGTGGTTGCTTTACTTTTTAAATCATAGTAGAGAATTTTACAAGAAATTCTTGACTTTGGAACTTTTTCTTAATTGATAATTTGACCGATTGATCGATCAAGTGGCTCAGTGATCAGCGTGCTGAACTCGCGACTAAAAGAAATGTAGGAGTTTTATTGCAGGTAATAATAAAAAAACATTGGACTCCATATGTGCAGATGATTCATACTGCGACATGTGTCAGAAAAAGATACACAGAGAAGAAATACGAAGTAAATTGGGTTCGTAAGCAAACTGATTTCTTCATAATGACAATAGATTAGAATGATGATATCGACACCATTTTCATTGTCACATTTGTAACATGAGCATAGACCGACAGGAAAACAGCGTCGCGGTACTTTTGTTTTCGAAAACCTCCGCACGGTCCTAAGTTTATTTCCCAAAAGCGTAACTACAATCAGCATTATCATCTCTGTTATCATCATCATCATCATCATCATCATCATCATCATCATCATCATCATCATAACAATCTGGGTTTCTGTCTAACCTTTATTCATCGTAACTGCCATATTGTTTACTATAATAAACAGTTTACCATAAATTATAGGCTAATCAAATGCTACAGACATGTCGAGTACTATCTTACGACAACTCTTTACTTTTCGTTCAGTTAGGAATGATCTAGGAAAGGTTCTTAGCTAAAAAAAAACACTCTTAGGAAAAATCTCTTTCTTGAGATATTTGTTATGAATAACTTAATTTCCAAAAATGCGTTAGTGAAACTGGAACCAGATGCGTAAATTGGACAGAAAAGTTATCTTAGTTATCATGTCCTATATACAATCTAACTAAAATTAGATTCTAATGCTACGTCAATAAATGTACGTCGATCTACGCTGTAAAGATCTGAAATAGTCGCGATGGAGATCATGTCCAAATCACTTTTCGATGAGCCAATTAGAATCGGATTTCCAATAGTTAATTGATTACACTCTATCTTGAGCAAGAAACTGAAATGACATAAGAAACGGTATTGTTTTTGTTTGTTTGTTTGTTTTTTTTTTTTGTTTTTTTTTTTTGTTTAATTTTTATTTTTTTGCTGGAAAAATCTTTGCATACTATATGGTGCAGGTTATTCAGACACGATCTCCAGTGTGACTGTTCCATATCCTAGTTTGGGGATGATCAAATTTTATTCATACCTCAGTGTTAACAGCACTAGACTTAGAACTCAGATTCTCGCTTTCGAGTCCTCATCCCGTTGCATGTTTAGCATTCATTGTACCCTTCCATATCTGATTGTATTTACTCCGACTTCCACTCTCTTATAGAACCTTTCTGCGTCTCTACCCGTGCTTTTATTAGACTTATGAATGATTTGCAGTATACCGTACAATAATATTGAAATTAACAGCGGGTTTGTGTTTAGATTGACACTCAAGATCAGTTAAGTCTTCACTCCGATATAACAAGAAAGATACTTCAAAGTTCATTATTAAAAAACGAAGATTGGTGTTTTCATGCACTCTGAAAAGAAACCGTTCCATGTTCAAGCCTAGATGGCTTATAGTTAACCAGTTCATATATCTTTTAGTTAAGAATACTGGAAAATTAACAAACGTCAGTTTAGTTTTTAATTGATTATTGTAAGAAAACGTAGAGCCTTTATCACATTTCATTATATATATATATATATATATATATATATATATATATATATAGTAGTAACAAGATAATAGCCCTTCTTGATACCACAATTAAACTTAAATGTTAATTCACTAGCTACCTAACAAGAAAATTATTTTCAATTTGTCTTTTCTTTCTGTATTGCAGATTATGCAATAGGGTTGTTTTGAATGCATACGTTGGATAGTTTGTTCTTTCTCTCCAAAACGTTTAAACCTAGCATTTCTTAGGAAATAAATAAACTGTTAAGACTTCACATAGAATTACACCAAAATATAACCACGAGTTAGAGATTTACAATCAAAGAATCGAACCCGTGTCGCGAATTGCGGCAGCTATCAATTTGATTATGTGTGCCAGCCTACTCAGCAAATACAAAGAAAAATAAGACCGAATTAAAGTACTAGAAATTAATGGAAACTACTTAGCTTGGTAAATTGGTAAGCGGAATTTGACTCTCACCTAAATGTACAAACCTCTTTGATATTCTATTATAAAATGACATTTTAAGATAGGTACCATCTTTGTTTCAAGCAATGATGACACAAGCTTTTTCTCTGCATCCAAAACGTTCATGAAATATTCATGTCACAATCATGATGATGGTGTAATAAAACCAATTTGACCCGGTTCGCACAGGTTTCACATACTTCCAATGGACCTCTTTGCAAAAACAAAATCAAAGTTTGTCAATTGAAATTTGATTGTGCCTAATTCTAGTACTTGGCTTTGAAATAAAATATCACAATCTATGTATATCATTAAAATGATATTATTAACACAAACAACTCAAAAACAAAAATTCTTGGGCAATATTTATCGACTTTTCATATACTTATTACTAACTATCTATTATATCTGTACATATGCCAACATTACTTTCCCTGACGTGTTATGCTCATTAGATAAGGCGATGCGGTATAGTTTTAAAGGTCATGTACACTTTCGACAAGTGGTTGAATGTTTGCCTACACTATCTTGTCAGTCACAGAATGTGATTTTCGACTTCTAATGGCATAATTTCTATATTGACGATTGCACACATGCTGATAAACAGCTCTACCAGTCGATACGCAAGGACCACACATAGATTTGTGCAACACACACACAGGCTTGCGCGCACACACCCACACCCACACAGAGAGAGAGAAAGAACGAGAGAAAAACAATGCGAATTGGCAGAGAAGCATGCCACGACAATGCGACTTGTCACGAAGCATCACCTTTGCCATTATATAAATGAAAAATATGTTAGCAAACTCTGCATTTTTTAGCTGTGAAATTTTAGCTGACATTCACGAATGTTATCACATTAGAATTCGAGACTAGAAATTTTATATTATCTTCATTCTCGGCATCTTCAGGGAGTACAGTCTCATCTTAATGTAATATATATCTTTATATATAAAGTTTACATATGAGTGTATGAGACTTCAGGGACCGATATGAGCATGAAGTTTACAGCACAAAGATTTCAGTGATTGAGAAATCAGAAATCTTAAACAAAATCATTTTTCATATGTCTACAAGTAATTACTCTATAAAATGCAGGTAGGAACGAAACCTCCTATCGACTGACCTGAACAGATAGCATCATTGCATTTTCTGTTAGAATCAGTACAAATTATTAACATGACGCTTGATGCTTACAATACATACTACTACTATTACTACTATTACCACAATTACTACTATTTACTTCTACTGCTGTTGCTGCTAGTGTTTCTGCTGCTCGTGATGATAGGATTATAAGTTTTAATAGAAACAGTGATCGTATTAGACTCGATATCCAGGTTAGTGATCGTATTTGACTGGATATCCGGGTTAGTGATCGTATTTGACTGGATGTAGGGGTTTTCTATAGGTATTCACCTCCATATTTGTATGGAATAATATTAAAACGAATAAATGGATAGGGAGTACAAAACTAAGTCTGTACTTAAAATATGAATGGATGCATGGGTAAGGAGTACACAAAATAAGTCTGCATTTCAAATATGGATGGGTGCATGGATAAAGAGTACACAAAATAAGTCAGTACTACAAATGTGTAGTATATTGTAATTCTTACATATCTGATTACTGTGAGAGTGACTTACAGGGATCACTTTTAAATTTGATTAGGTCTTACGACATTTTCAAGTGCATTACCTAGACAAAAACTACTACAGTACATTAATTTACACAAATTACACACACACATATATATATATATATATATATATATATATATATATATATATATATATATAAGAGAGAGAGCGAGAGGGAATAAATGTGAATTTCGCGCAGAAATATAACTGTAAGTCACTCATTGAAGCGACTGTTCTAATCGAATGGAATATTACATTAAAAAACTTATTGTAAAACAATGTCTTGACGCCGTGTTTATGATATGGGACGATAATTACATTGTAATTCTAGTCCCAGTTATGTTTTAGCGAAGGATCTTAAGATTTACCAGGCAATTTTTTTAGACCAGTCCTAAATTCCTGTTTATACAAGCATTTGATGTTCTATAGTCCACAATATCCAGCCTTCTATTGGTCATTCGGAGAGGGGGTAGGATTTAAGAATGCAAATAAACAACACATTTTAAGTTTTCTATTTGTATCTTTTATTTACTCTTTATACGTTTATGAATTTTGATATTGATTCGTTGAAAGAAAGACGGAAGATATTATTCATCCAAACCTGTGCAAGGTCAATAAAAAAACAATGATTACATTCTTAAGATGTAGTAGCAGTAGTAGTAGTAGCAGCAGCAGTTGTAGTAGTAGTAGCAGTAGTAATACTAGTAGAAGTAGTATTAGTGGTAGTAGTAGTGTATTTACATATATTGGTCACGGTACGAGCCAAAAGGGAAACTGGTGTAATAGTAGTAGTAGGGTGTTGCCTTCCATCGATTATTTTCCTCTCTTTAATTTAAAAAATGTACACCGACATGGCAATTTATATCCAATCCTGTACAAAGATAAACATCTAAATTTGTACCTAATCAACAAAGGAAGCCTATCTCATCCTATTGAAAACACATTTTTTAATATGGACTCTTCAGAAAGCTCGTACAATTCTTTTGTTCTATAACATAAGACACGAATATACACGAATATTGTGCCACACTTAATTTTCGCTAGATTCGCGTTTTAGCTTGCGGGAAACTCTTTTAAGACGGCGAACAACTAAACTCCTGGAAACGTAATTTCAATATGGAAAATAACCATTTTTCACGAAGAAAGGAAAACCCTGTTTCGGTTTTCGGTAATATATATATATATATATATATATATATATATATATATATATATATATATATATATATATATATATATATATATATATATATATATATGGAAGACGTAGTTGAAGATTATCTTATGTTTATTGTCTGCACAAGTACAAAGGTACTGTGATAAGCTCTCGTAACAAGATTATTTAATATTGTATATTTTCTTCAGGTCTTTTGTGTTGTTCTGTAGATAATGACTGATACAACACAATATTCGGTTTAGAATCACACCAGACACTTCACCAGTACAAGATTACTAATAATTGGTGTGTAGCATTTACGCAAAGTTACTGCAGATCGATTTTTACAACAAAAGAAAGTTGCATACTTTGGCATGGGGATTCGTGAGGTAGAATCATATTGGGGATGATAAGATAAGACTCTCTTGACAATGGATTAATTGTCTCATAGATTCAAAAAACAAATGCCAGAGTTATAAAAATCATCGAAAATCCATGAAGTGGTGTATTAAGGGTAAATGGCACCCGGGGCGACGATGATGGCCCAAAGGGCCAGAATACGAGGCCAGAATTTTTATCAGCTGTTTTGGCGCGCCAAGTCCTCTGGAGCCCGGGGGAACTGCCCCGTCCGCCCCCCCCCCTCCAACCCACCGTTAGTACGCTACAGAATCCATAGCCTCGAATTTCATATCAGGTATTACTACACTCATTGAGCCAATCAGCTGTTATTGCATCCTATTTTAGACTCTGAGAAAATCATTAATATTTTTTCTTTCATATTTCCTGAGTATCTTGCTGACCAGTGAAGAATGTTACTTGTGTTCAACAGAAAGCTGCATTAAAACCTACATAGAACATCAAGTGTTTATTATTATTCCAAGGCTTTTGCGTAGGATGACAAAGTGAAAGGGAAGGATTGTCGGCCAGTGTCAGAAAGGACACGTGCACTGAAAATTCCAGTCATTTAATTCAGATATAATTATTTCCAGAAAATAAAACATGACCTATATCGATATCGATTTTTTTCTATATGTTGTGTCCAAATTAGTGATTAGCATAATTAAAATAGTCATAGTGCGTTTGAACTCAACTTCGTTAAAAATGTTGACAAAATAAGGAAATACATTAGAAAAATTATTGTAACTGATGTTACGTAATTTACCTGTATATGCGCAGAGGAATGTCGATATGAATTGAATATTTATGAGTACGTGTAATAAGACCCATAAGAAGATGGTAAGCTGAGTAATAATGTATAATTTGCTCATTTTAAATATTTTCTGGAAGTCAAGAAGAAACGTTAGAATCTGAAGGTTAAAAATATTTCCAGAGTGTACAGTAAATGTTCAAACGTATAAACCGTGTATGATAGTTATTCTAAAGTAACCAATCACTAAATTTGCCTTATATTTACAACTTACCAGTAAAGAGTTATCCCTCAATTGAACCAATAACAAATTAATGAAGTACTCAAATAATTAATTAACTATAGTGCTATTTTTTCTCCAAATATCCTGCTCCTGCTAGGGCATAGTAGAATTGCTATATCTGTCTAAATTACAGGACTTTTTCCATGCATTAAAATTTTTTATTTCCGACACAAGATAATTTCTCTCTGAAAATATATTTGAAATCGAAAAACATTGATAAATCTAATTATAATGTAATTTAAAATAAAAATATAAATTCTGATAAACTTTTGAAACATATAAATTACATTTTCATACAAATTTAAAACATAAAACTGCCAAATTTTAGACACCAAAGTTGACCAACGAATGATATTTAAGACAAGTGGTAGCTTGCGTCTGTGCAACTTATAACACGTGGGCCTGAGATAGAGAAGCACGACAGCTGACAGTGCTTTTTTTTAAAAAAAAAAAGCCAAATTGCAATAAGCATGTTTAACTGTGTATAGGTGTACATACTAAAGAAATAATGACAACTATTATGTTCCAGATTTACTGTGTCAGGTACTCAGCCAATTGTTTTGATAGGTAATGGCACAGTTAAATTACTCCTAGTGATGGAACCAGTTTCATGCTTAATAGCAAAAATTGCAAAGTATTTTATAAGTTAATAACCATAAAAGGTGGCCCAATAGAAAAATAAAACTCCAGGGAGGCTCTACCTCTCTAAACATGGGTGTTTATCTCTCTGATGAAGACATAAGACAGTGTCTATGAGGTACTATATCCCAGTGTGATAGTATGAACTAATCCTGGTGACTTTTGCAGGGTACATTGGATATTTCCCAATAAGGCCTTGGTATCGCCATATCTCTGCCGGTGAGCATCCCTGTTAATCCAACTACCATGCCAGACCTGAAAAGATATATCATGAGTGTTTTTAATCTCAACTATCACTAAAGTATAAAGTAAATGAAGTGAAAATGTGCTCGATATGGAGATTTCAAAATGATATTAAGTGTCCTGGCACAGAGAAAACATTAAACTTCATATAGTGACATTCAGAAATGTGAAGCAATGAACGTGTATTAAAGTGACTATTCATCCCCACAAGATGTTTATCAGAGTATTTTCAGCCATTTACAGGATAAATAACCAATGAGGAACACCAGCTATAATAAAGTTTAAGGCAACGTTGTGAGCGGGGGAGTTTGATCATATTTGCAACAATTAGTACGTAACAATATACGGGGGGGGGGGGGGTTGAGTGGCAAAGTACTAAATTAAAAGATATTTCCATAAGTTAGCGAATTCATGATAGAAATAGTTTTAGGATATTTACAGTGCATATGGTCAATTCTGTACTTGACAGATCCGATGTAGGTACAGTTAGCGCCTATATCATCAATTAAATGTAAAATTCTTATTCCAACATATTCTAAATTAGGATGGACAATTTTTATGTAGGACATTTAACAATGTTCTTATTAAGATCATTTGTACAAATCATCGGATCTGTTTGAACATTTCTGGTGTATATTTAAGAGTTCCAGTTAATAATTATTAAGTAGAATGGTTCATTAGAATGTGATATCAGCTTATGCTACAATGCCGCACTCTGTCAATCAATGTTTCAACCAAAATTAACAATAAAAAGAAATGTATTTTGTGCTAGACTTGCTTTATTTTCTAATTTTCCTACACCTAAGTTAATAAGAGCAAGGGAAAGTACATTTTATCTTTTTGACATATATATATTTTTACATTTCTAAATATCTAACAGATTAAAAGGGATTAATAGACAGACTGAGTGGGCTGTACTACAATGTCTTCATCTCCATCCTCTCATTAAGTACTATATAACTGTGTTTGTAAACAATTATTGTAAGCAATATAAGCAGGTATGTCTTACTAATAGATCACACCATCATAAACACATAAATTAACTGACTGGACGCATAACAAATAGTATAAATGACCTGCAGGCACAATATAAATTAGAATGATGTCTTCGTGTGTTTTAAATAATGGCCCCATTCTGACTTTTCGATGACGAAAATTTGAAATTGATTCTGTGAAAAGTGAGCAGAGATGCAAAACAATGTCACTTTACTTCATTATGATACAAATAAAATAATGCAAAGCTGTCAATATCTCAAAGATTTTCAATTAAAATATTACAAATTAATTTTTTTTTAAATATCAAAGTCTACAATTATTAATTATGTAATGAAATATGCAGGACTTGTGCGAATATTCAGGCTTGTGCCTTCAGTAGCGTGCTCAGAATGGGGGTAATGTAGCACCACCCCTACCCCCTGCTAGTCTCAGTACACAATGTACCCCCACCCCCACCCTCTGCAACTCTCAGTACACAATGTACCCCCATACCCAACCCCTGCAAGTCTCAGTACACAATGTACCCCCACCCCCACCCTCTGCAAGTCTCAGTGCACAATGTACCCCACCCCCACCCTCTGCAAGTCTCAGTACACAATGTACCCTACCCCCACCCCTTGCAAGTACCACTGACAGGACTCAGTACACAATTATTGTCCCTATATATTTTTCTTATTTATTTTAGGCTAGTCCGTGAATTAGTGGATTTTCCAAGAGAAACAATTTTGATATTTCACTGGAGCGACTCATCAAACTTATTCTTACACTGCAGTCAATACATTGAGGATATTTGCTTGTATTGAGTGAATAACGTATTTCATGGAGTGGGTAAAAAAAAACACTCAGCATTTTCGCAAGTGTCGAACATGTTATCATGTTTAGTTTATGCTATTCCGTAAATTAGTGGATTTTACAAGATACATAATTTTGATAATTTGCTGGAGTGAATTATCAACAATATGTTTGTCACTGCGGTCCATAGACACCGATAACGTTATGACCAAGCAATATGATGTCCCATTTTGTCACTTGCTTGGTAAAGTTGTAAGACTGGCAGGAGTACCTGGAAATATTAGAGTTTGTGGAATTTATACCTGCAACATATTGCCAAGATATGTCAAACTGAATGCACAGAGGACAATACTATGGTGTATTTCTGGATTTAATTCGTGGAGCAATGTTAAAAAAAAATTTTTTTTCCTTGCATTGATTAATTATTGTTTTTTCACAATTCGATGTTTCCTTTCATTGTTCATTTATAGGAAGGCACAATAATTACAATTTTCAATATCCGTCAGTTTATGTCATTGTCTGTCTCGATTTTGAAAATCTATTCACTCTCTTTCTCTTATTGAAAACCAGATATTGTCCTCACACTGATTAATTTTGTTGCGTAGTTCTCTCAATATGATATAGTGTTAGTGATATAGGTTTATTCGAATAGATACAGCGGACAGCGTCTGATGTCATTAATCAATATTCCACTTGGTAACGCCCATCCTTGGAATACCAGTTACCGTGGGTTACCAGACTTCAGAACACGGGAAAGTACTGACGAGAAAGCCGCCGTCATACAATAACGCGGTTTAGAAACTTGTGTACATGTACAAATTTATGTGTTCTAATCTGTCAGCTGCTGTCCGTTGTTGTAGAATAGAGTCTCTACATTAAGTATTGACTCAGCGAAAGTATTTATTGGCATTTGTCCAGACATTCTTTACGTCAGATTTTATAAGAATTTTAAGTTGTACCATATACTTAGCTGGGAAGATCCTCCAATTCAAATTCAATGGAAATTCAACTTACAGTTATATAATACCAATAACTCATAGCACGAAAATAGTTTTACCAGAGCCGCATACAAATGGATCGCGTCAAGTAATAAAATCATTAATCACCTATTTTTTATGGCAAAATATTAAACAATATATAAATATGCTAGAATATATCCCCTTTATGTATATGAATCATTTGGATAATAGTTAACTGTGCTATCAGATCAAGGAAGGGCTTTGTTCTGTCTTCGTCTTTAAGAGATCGGTGTTACTTTCAGGGCAATGCGTAGAAAAAAAAACAGTTTTAAAAAAAAACTCGGTTGCATTAAACAAAAAGAAAGAATGAAGGAATAGAGTGAGGAAGGGGATGAATGGAAGAAAGAAAAAAGAAGTGATGAAGAAAGAGCTGTGTAGATTATAATTACGTTCAGTAGAGAATTCCTTACCAATTAGATCTCTGAGCTGGACAATGACTACGAATAAGCATATTGTGGGTATAACGAGTACAACTTAATATAATTTATCCATCATAGGATAAAATTTTAAATAAAATGTCATTTTCTAGAAATTGAATGTCTCATGGCAATTATAAATCACATTTTGTACAGTATCAATTGTGTATGCTATCAAAATGGATCTTTGAATATTTCACATAATAATAAAATTAATTTGATAAATATTGTTAGGGTTTGTAAACATATCATAACAAAAATCAAAGCAGACTGTGATTCTGTGGTAATGCCAGAAATCCATACAGGAGGGGGTGGGGGAGAGGATCAAAAGAAAATTAAAATATTAGGGCTCAATGAGAAAGAAACTTATCTTTTCTTTAAAAAAAAAAAAGAACTTGTTTTCCATACCTTACTGTGTATTGCAAAAAAATATGCTGAAATGCGCGCTCTTCAAAAGCGCGCGCGTTGACGGACACATACGCATGCAAATAGACACACAGTCACATAACAGAACCTAATTGTCGTTGTTGTTGTGGTTTAACGCCCTTTTTCAGCACATGGGGGCCAGTATATTTTGGTGGAGGAAGAACAAGGGAAAACCCCTTGAATAACCATCAGCCCATGGGAAGTTGCTGGCAAACTAGAGCGGAAAGTAAACATGACGTTGACACAGGTTATAATTATTATTTTGGCAGGAAGCCAGTGACAAGGGAGTTAGTAGTCTTTTGGCAGCTAGCCGAAGATTGAAGGGCTTCTGCTCCACGTGATCAAGATGATCTCCATTGAAACATTTACATGGTGCTTGACATAGGGAATTGTGTTATAATTTTGGGGAAAAAGACATTCTCAAAAACAAAAAACAAAAAACTTTATGATCATGTATACTTGCAGGAGATCAATGTATCCAATTACCGCCACAGAGAGCGATTAAAGTACAAAAGTAGCTCAAACCATCCAGAAACACTGGCTCATCGTGGAATCGTCCGACACACTAAAGTTAATCTTCGAGAACAAATCAGAAGTAGCCAACCGCAGACCGAAAAACTGAGAGAGACATTATGGTCTGAGCAAAGTTAACGCCTGTCACAAACCTATACCATTCTGGTACGTCTGAGCCCTGTGGTGATAAAAGGTGCAAAACATATCAATATATGATAGAGACAAACACATTCTCTCGCACAGTGACGAGCGAAATATCGAACATACAAGGTCTCAACAAACCATGCAAAACAGAAAATGTAATTTACCTTATGCCATGTAAGATTCGCAGCCTTTAGTATGTCAGAGAAACTGGAAAACAAAATACAGATCTGACGGACAAAAAAAGAAGTTGGACTGAAGTCCAGTAGCAGAACACTTATCTTCCCCTCACCATATTTTCTGTGACATTATACTAACTATAATTGCTCACAACGCAACTGGAGTTCCGAAACCAGGAAAGAAGAGGAATCTTGCTGGATACGCCGTCTAAGAACACTAAAACTAAGCGGCTTAAATCACGAAGAGTCCAAGCGGGCATCCACATGCCAATAAAATAAAATCATTATCTGCTTAGAGCCCATATATTTCAATAAAATAGTTGGTTCATTTAGTTCATTATTCATTCACTTACCTATAATTACTACTTTTTGCAGTTCTTGTTGGTATTAGTATTATTGTTGTAGTTACTGTTAATAAAGTGAAAATAATAATAATGGGATATAATCTATGGCTATATCACCTAATATTAAGAAACAGATGGCGCTTATGCTCTTCCTTTCGTAGGTCAATACCAACTAGGTTATCACCGTATCATCGGATTTCAAACCAATAAGCGTCATATCCACAATTTTTGAAATAATACTTTTATAAGATCTATATTCGTGTATAGTTTTGCAAATTCAACGTTTTCTTTTGTGCTGGTTGGCTTGATACGATATATGTGCCATCCAATACGTTGGCGAAACAATGGACTTTAGAAAAAGAATGAACATATAACAAAAGCCATATCAGAAAGAAGGTCAATACAAAACTCGCCAACAATTTCAACTCGGCCCCTCACAAGGCCAATACAAAACTCGCCAACAACTCGGCCCCTCACAATGCTGCTCAAGTGCTTACTCATTCAAATCACAGATAGACTAACAATGAACGTTTCCTTAAAGAGAAATATTTGATGCTGCATGTGCGAACACATGGTGAATCTAGCTTAAACGAAAAACTTCAGTCCAAAATTGTTCTGTTTAAGCCACCGTACTTCAGTTTCTTTCCCGTCAGTTTTATCTGCCTCACTCTCCTCGAGTGACATTGATTTATTATTATTATAATTATTATTATTATTATTGTAATGGTATCAGTCTCAGTCGTAATATTACGTGTTTCCACAACCTTCCCTTGTAATTTAATGCATTCATATCTTGGCTTCTCGTAGTGACAATTATATCCAGGATGCAATGCTACACGCGCAAAATCATGAACTTCTACATTTGGCGCTATATGAAATATAATAACTAGGTCACGGTAAGCAGCTTAGTGCTATTGTGTTTATAGCTTTATAGATATTAAATTATTTCTTGTTAGTTTGTTATTTACTTCAGTTTTGACCTCTTCATTATTATTCCTTGTGCCAAAAAGTAAATATTGACTGTTCTACGCGCGCGTGTGTGTGTGTGTGTGTGTGTGTGTGTGTGTGTGTGTGTGTGTTAGTTTGTGTGTGTGTGTGTGTGTTAGTTGCTGTCCATCGAGGAAGACTTTGCATTACGGTCGAAATATAGGGAAACTTTGTGATTGCTCCCCGCGCCGTTTTGCATTTGACAGTATAAAATCTTCCCTTTGACAATACATACGAAACCATAATACACCCAAGAAGAGGAACAAAAGCTCTGGCAGGACTGGTCAGTAATAGGAATATTCAGTGTCAGATCTGTAATAAATAGTAGGATAGGTTGGTTGGATGATTGATTAGTCCCGGGGGGTGGGTAGGGGGTTATCCGCACTTTAAAGATATTGTTGGCTATATCATGCCGTGGAAATGGGAGCTAAATGCCTTTCCCATGGACACACCGAGGCCAGGATGGACTAAATTTTGTGGCCGTAATGTGCAGATATCATCAATACTTAGGAGACAATTTAAACAAGCTCCACTGTAAATTTTGTCTTATATCTACCTAGGTCTTATTTGTTTATTTCAAATCTTATGTTTATTTCTCAGAGACAACGTGTATTCAAGGGTCGCTTTAAATCATATGTGTAGTTTTCAGCTACAACGTGCATACCAGTGTCAGTTTTAAATCATATGGCTAGCTCCCGACTACAACGTGTATACAGGGTTAAGTTTGAAATCTTATGTGTAGTTCTCAACAATTACGTGTATACAAGGTCAGTTTCAAACCCTATGTGTAGTTCTCAACTAAAATGTGTATACAAGATCAGTTTCAAATCCTATCTGTAGTTGTGTATACAAGGTCAGTTTTAAATCCCATGTGTAGTTCTCAACTAAAACGTGCATACAAGGGTCAGTTTCAGATCCAATATGTATTTCTCAATTACAACGTGTATACAAGTTTAAAGAAATCATATTCATTCAAAAGTTCATATTTTAATTATATGCAATCCACTTGTCGTAACTTCGTGAGGACAAGTATCTGTAGCCCTAGGAATGGCTTTATATGCATGCTTGATTTAATGTTCAACGATAAAGTAAACCAGAGTACCCGAACACTGCCAGACCTTGAGATAAATAAAAAATGGCTGGAACTCTGATCCATTGAGGAGTTAAACTAGTTATTTTACCGCTAAAGTACCTACTATTCCAAGAACCCTTACATTTGTATACGAACAGCAATCTAGGGCTGCCACGCACTGTTTTGACCCTTACAAAGCTATTTCACTTCAGATAATACATCACACAGGTAAAGGATAGAAAGATGAAAATCCCCGGGTGATATAAATAGAACTTAAGTATTCAATGAAAAGTCTCAGGCGAGGAATGAATGAATTAATGTACAGAGATTGGCGGCACATGCACAATCCTGGATATATAGTGCCAAATAAAAGCAAGGTAGCAACAATGGTATCGTCAAGAACCTTGCCAAAAATTTCCCAGGAAGATAAACAGAAACATGCACCATGAGACAACAGATTAAAAGGTCAAAAAGGTAGGCAATGTAAAGTGTACATGTCATTTCTCCTCCTTGTTCACCTTTATGTGGATAATTGTCGAATATCTGATCCAAGTAATTACTGAAAAGAATAAAAGCGAAGGACGGGCCTGGAATGATGTATATATAAATTAACCAATCAAATAATCAATTAATTAATAGGAGAATCTATAAATAATCAATCCATCAAGTAATCAACCATTCCAAAATTAATTAGTCATAATCATTCAATATAATTAATGAGTCAGTCAGTCCTTTAAGTTATCACAAACAAATATCTTTTTAAAACCCATCGTTCCGTTTTCAATCCGCACGGACAAGCTTACGTAATAGGTCTGCAAGTTGTCATTTCCTACAGGTGTTCACTATCAGTAATGATCGTATGGGATACGTTTGACATGCTATTAGAGAAATAGACAACATATACAGAGGCTTTCGCGGTTTTTCGTCAAAGTATTTTCAGCTCAAAACAATAATCACAAAAATCAAAAGGAGGTTGCTTAACCGTCCACAAAACATATGGTTTCACTTGCAAACTAATAATAATAATAATACTATCATAGCCACTATCGACTAATCGACTAAATCTAGGGCTGACGACGACAGCCTGTTGCAAAGATCCATTCACAATAATGACATGGACTAGCATTGTAGAATGAGTTCCAATCTTCGCTTATTGTATATAAAATTGTGCGTTAAATTAAGTTTATTTCGGATTTGCGGTTGTTTTTGTTTTTTTGTTTTGTTTTTTTTTTTTTTTTTTTTTTTTTTTTTTTTGGGGGGGCTTGGGGGGAGATTTGTCATGTGTTCTCCATACATATATCATTTTGATTTATGTTGATGCTCGTTATTTCCGAAATAATTTTTATTTATCACCTGCCTGATACAGACACACGCTTAGGGTGAACAATGCGTTGCAGGGAGTATCATGGCGTCTCAAGGGTTCCAATGTTTTTTGACACTGTATAGTAGATGACTGACACAAATTTGGACGTGGAATCAATCAGATAGATCGACATATTTAGATATGTGTTAGAATTCTCATTTTAGCAAGATTTTAAACAATATAAAATTTAGAAACATTTGTCTTTGACAAGGACAGGAGATCGAAAAATGAGCCAAAATCCTACAGTTTCAGAATATCAGAAAGTAAATACAAAGACACACATATGTACTGAAGGTCTAACAAAGATTGATTCTGATAAAGTAGTTTCAAAAGTAAGATCTTTGCTAGCATGAATTCGTTACGTAGGTTGTTGCTGACCACATGTGGATACGCCACTGTGTGTGTGTCTGTGTGTGCGTATATATATATATATATATATATATATATATATATATATATATATATATATATATATCGGCCCCAATCGCCGAGCTCTAATGTATAAGCTCCTTAACCCACTCTACTGTGCGATCGTGTCCATAGAAAGAGGGATCAAGATCGAAGGTAATGCCCGACAGTGTGCAGGAAACTCATTCACTAGGCAAGCGGAATTTAACACTCAGCTATATGCACAAACCCACTATATGCACAAACCCACTCCTAGTGGCACTGGATTGAGTTTTATTTAGAAATGCAATGTATAGACATTATATATATATATATATATATATATATATATATATATATATATATATATATATATATATATATATATATATATATATACCAAGCTGTGACCCTAAGTCCCCAGAGTCGAAGCAACCCCTAAGGGCACTAGTTGGTTACATCCATGAATTACTGTTTCATTTTCCTGCGTACAGTATCCACTGCATATGGTTATGCACAGGTTATGCTCCAAAAACAACAAGAGAGTTACAGTTAATTACATCCCTTGCACATGTTCTGATAACTGTTCCAAATAATACTATGCAAGTTTGTAAACACTGCGGTTACTCTTACACAGATGTGATACTCCATGCATTTATTTCCTGTCAGAGCACTGTGCGACAACGAGACATATTTTGGACACATATTATGAATAACTTTGACATTCGTCTTGGCGTGTACCTTCATAATATATCAGATGAAGAATTTATTCAACATCTCCTTGGTAGAGAATTTCCCAACGGTAACGGCCTAGACGAGCCAGAAATACTGAGAAATTTTATAATGTCTGCCTCAGTATTCTCTGCAACTGTAATTCATGGATTCTTGTCATGGTAATAAGATCGATTTTCAGATTATCAAGATTTGGAATTATGTGATCGTTGAAATCTTGATAATCATGTCTTCATGCATGCTTTTATATATATATATATATATATATTTATATATATATATATATTGATTTATATATATATATATATATATATATATATATATTACTTATACAATATTATTTTCTGTAAAATAATGATGATGTGTACAATAATTAAGCATTGAAGGATTGCGCAAGAGTGCACCATACTTTTGATAAGTATAGTGTCCTCATATAAGAATCCTCATAGGGAAAATTCACAGATTTCTCTCATGTATACCTCTGTTAATTGTATATAACTAATTCAATTCATTTCAATATTGTTTCATTGTTTTCTTTTTCATTTGTATGCATCCTTATCTCTGAAAAGAGGAAATAAAGATTGATGATGATGATGATGATGATGATACCCTGGAAAAGAACATACTTGCATATTTTAACAGTTGCATCGTCCCAAATGTGTGGGCACAATCTACAACACGGTTCCATAACTTATTCATATTTATAGCTGTAACCGTAGAGAAGGAGTTAAGAGGCATTAGACACATACGAACCTATGTACATAAAAGCACGTGCATACGTACGTACGTACGCACTCATGGACGAATGGACGGATTGTAGAACGTGGATGATAGTAGAGAAACCTAAATACTTTCAGATGCCAAGACAGATGGACACGATCCAATATATGTCGCCAGTTCTTGGGGGTCAGAAAAAAAAAGAGATTTAAAGTCTTTGTGATGTTAATATCAAATAATCTGTAACAGTCATTATTTTAACAATGTGTGCCAAAGGCATACAACATTTTCATATTGACTGTGGTCTGTAAATATAGCATTAAGTTATGATAACCTTATAGTTGGAAATTGTAAATAGTCTAGGATGACAGTTCAAGGGTACCTCCCAAGGAATTGCAGTTCATTGTGCTCTTCGTCTGAAGTATTCCGATTTCTAATGCATGAACAAAAGAATATCTATCGTATTCCCCCACCCCCTTTTCCCGATAGCAATTTCAACACTTTGTTGGGGTTCCTCGGGGGTTTTAGTCCTTTACTAAATAGAAATAAAGTTCAAATTTCCATACGGATTTTAACCGTCATTACTGAAAAGAGTTTTAAAAGAATATCCTTGTCACACAGTATAAAATATTTGTCCACAAATATAAAATAAAATGAATAATCATGAAACTCAGTAGAACAAAAGATTCCCTTTCCAGAATGTACGTGAAAATATATAACCACGTTCTATTCAGGTCTTTAAACTTGAACACTAATTGTCGGGACTGCAGTACTAGCTCCGTTGTAAACAGGTACTCCTCCCCAACCTCGAGTTCTGCGATCGTTACGCAAAAATATGCGCATGTTTATATATGTGCTTATGTTAGTTTGTTATACTGAGGTAAAATGAAAATGATTAACATATATTGTATACAGCTCTGATGATTTAGTTTTTTTTTTTAAGATAAGAAGAAGGAAAATCCCAAGCCTGAAAACCTTTTTAAAAAAAGTTATGCTTAGTACTGAAATCTATATTTCATATTTGTCTTGACGTCATAACTTAAGAGGTCACTCCTATGTGTAGACTATATATGTTTATATCTTACATGATATACAGGCCACGCCAATATACTGACGGTTTTCCATGTGTTTTAAGGACTTTATACATTTATATTTCATTTAATATACATTTATCTTTCATTTAATATACATTTATCTTTCATTTAATATACATTTATCTTTCATTTAACATTTTCGATAATTTTAACATCTTAACGATGAATTTATTTGGAAGGGTTTAACTTCCTTAGCTTTTGACCAATTCATTATTACATATTTCCAACTTTACCTTTGTTGACACCATATAGCCACTACTGTGCTGATGTGCCATAAAACGCAACGATACACATCAATACATACATTCATACTGACGGTTTTCCTACAAAGTAGGTCAGGCGTTCTTCCCACTGACTCGATGTGACGTGAAAAGCGCATTCCTAATAACAATAATCCCAGTCATATACTGGGATGGTTTATATATACACTGATAGACTGCCAAGTGTGTTCATACTGTCACGGAATTGTATGATTTATATCAATATGTATATGTGATCAAAAATGTATTCGGGTTTCGTTTCCGACTAGAGCGTTACTCGAGGGTTGTTTATTTTTTCGGCTCTAGTTATTTTGAAATACTGAGCGCGATTCACCCCATACTGCACGTGCAAATTGCCTGCAGTGAAAACCTAAGTACCTAGCTGCTGCGCAAATCTGTCACAGCTAGGGTACATATAGAGAAAATTCTCTATAAACAAATTACACTACGACGAGTCTTGTCAGAAAGCTTACCTCTTTACGGGAGCAAATCTTCAGCTGCAGAGGTATGTGAAATTTAAGATTGTATTCTTTATCACTATTCGTTTTATATGACATAATTGTTTCATATATTAGATGTTTTAGAATTTATTCTAAATTCTACAGAGAGTCAATACCTAGGTCATACAACGCCATGATATTAGAAATATTATAGTCTGGTTCAAGTTAGCTATTTGTTGTAACTGAACAGACTGATTTTATTTAATTATACGCAGCATGCATTGAATGATAAATGTATTGTGTAACGAGATGTAATTCATGTGCGCGCATGCGCAACATATATCAACGCAAAAGTACTAACCGTGTCATATGTACTACACGGTTTAGTTGTTATACTTTTAGCTGCCTTTGTGTGGTGCCCTGTGTGGTGCTTTGTGCCTTATATATGGTTTGGTGATGTGAAGTCACAGAACTCTGTGTGGTTTCTTGTGACGTGTACGCTGTGTCTGGTGACGTTGTTTCGGAAGAGTGTACTGGTTTTCTCGATGCGAGGGACCAAGGCTTCTCGACCAGCGGGTCTGTGTTAAATGTGAAGGCTCTCGAGGGATCCTTCAACAGACTGGGAGGGGTGGACCATGCGTGGTGGCTCTTCGACCATTGACTAGAGCGGGTGGAACCGGAGATACATCTTGGTCGTCAAATGGGCGCCACGATAGTTATACATATTACGTGTTTCATTTTATTGTTATTTTCAGTATTGCTATCTGTGCAAAAGTACATGTATTCACATTTAAATATCGCTATATGTGTGATAGATTCATAATTTCATGCATTCCCATTTCAATATCGTTATATGAACGACAGATCCATAAATTCATACATATTCCAATATCGCTTGATGAATTGATAAATTGATGAGTTAACAGATTGATGAATAAGTGAGTATCATCTTGATAAGTGCATTACATTAGGGTGTAGATCATATACTCTTATTTGTTGATTGGTGATCGGATGTTATTCACGTTTGTTTAAAAATCCATTCGTTAAATTCATCTTTGATTTTTCTCGTTGAGTTACTTGTTGTTGATAGTTCCATGTTAGGAACTTTATAATTTTCCTTATCTTTTTGTTATAATGGTGTCAGATTTGTTCATCTTTAAATTGCGTTTATAAATAAACATCTTATTAACGCAGTTGCTTTCGGTGTCTTCACAAATCCAGTCCCAACCAGGCTTCATCCTGTGACACATACTATATTTTAATATTAACTAAAATACTCCATATGACACTGTGTACTAAAAAAAAGTCAGTACATTTTATTAGCACTTGAGCTGTTTAAGTTCGAACTTTCTTTTTCCCTTTCAGCAGGCACTCTTTACTCTGTCTAGACTCGAGCTGAGTGTAGGTCATGTGTCATAGGTCAAAAACCAAGATTATAAGAACCAGTTATAAACCAATATTTATTCGCATATTCTTTAATTAATTGTTGTGAAAGAAGTTATAAACAACAGTTCTGACATAGTACATTTATCAAGATATATATTTTCAGTGAAATCGTTACTATTGAATGCATTTTAGCTCCCCGCTATACAATATGCCAAGAATATTCATATATAGTGATCTATCTATACCCTGCCATTATTTAATAAATATTCATGAGCCCGTGCACTTCTTGTATTCATGCGCCCGCATTGAGAAGTTCTAATTCGCAAATGTAAACAAGTCCCGGGAATATTGTGGAAGATTGCACATGGTAGCTAGGGAATGATCCCAGGACTTCATGAAGCACCATCTGGGGAATCATTAATCAACAGTTACACGTCAAGCAAGTTTTACTGGCACAACACAGGAGCTGAACTTAGCAAACTGGAGAATTTGGTGAAATATAAATATTAACATGTGACTTTCTGCATTCATTAATCTTCGTGCACTTCAAATGTTATCACATGACAGTCCGTCCGAAACTTACCGATGAAAAAGATCTACAAACACGTTTGCTTATACAAAGCACCTTTAAGCATGACAGAAGTTGGACGCGGAATACAGGAGGAAAACAGGTAAGATTTTGTGGGATTAACTGGACAGAACAGTCACTTTTTCCACTGAGATCAAAGCTTAAGAACCGAATACTGTTTTATTGTCAACTCTTCCTCGAAACAAAAAAAGAAAAAAAAAAAAAAAATCCCAACAGATCGCACAAAGTGAGTAGTTATTCTGTAAATGGGATCACATGATTGTGTAAATATTGCAATACCGTCTAACTTAAAGGCGAACGATGGTACAACATATTTTCTGTTAGAAGTGAGAACAGGATAGACGAACCTCAATTACAAAGAAGCAGCATGTATAAGGTTTCAAAAATGTTCAACTAATTAGTAGATACTTCATTTTTTTTAGTAGTTTTGATTTGTTACCTCTTTAAGATATTTTTAATTTTACTTAAAAATTACTTTGATTTCGGAGTCAAAATAATTTCATTGCTTTTTAAAAATTGTATTTACATATATCTCTTTTGTTAAAAGAAGATATAAAAAGCTCTGGACAAAGTAAAAAAAAAAAAAAAAAAAAAAAAAAACAACAGCTTATATAGTGTTGGTACTATGACAGTTCTCTTTTTTCCATGAAGATAAATTTGCTTCACAGTTCGCAACCAATGTTTGTACAAAAGATTTAGAGGTGGGGATGTTTAATAATACAAAATGTACAGGTTGATAAATTTACAAGAACTACTTCTTTCAAGATTAACGTATATCTAAATGACAATAACGACAGGGGAAAAAAAAACACGATTTGGAAATGATTGTTTTGTCACGACCCTGATGTACACCATGTGGGAATGGGTGGGTATTTGGAACGGCACACTTTTTGTTTTATAGATAAGGATATATTTTTCCCTCTTTTGTTTATAAAATAACCACATTTCTTGTCTTCCACACTTAAGACTGATCTAAAATGAAGATTCATTCCTGTCGTTAAACTAAGATTCAACTACACTTTCAAATTGAAATCACATATTTTAGAGTAAAAACGGAGGAAACACTTTTAACAGGATGCATAACAATTTACTAGCAGCTGAAATATTATATACATGACTTGATATTGAGTCACTAGTATTTACACATTCAGAATTATTTCATCGTTTTATAGATATCGATACATATCGATAGTTTGCAATTTCTTTCAATAGAATGGTACTTCACATGCTAAAGTGTACAAAATTGCACTACAAAATCGTTTATCAATTATTCGATTGCTCTTTCGTAAATAAAAGGACTTCACTTCTCTCAACATATTTTATTTTATTTTCGTCTGCTTTCATTATAATAAGGTCACTACAAGTGAATACTATAACACACTCGTCTGACCTCAACATGGCTAATTTCCAAAATCAATTAGAGATTAAAAGCACTGACATACTAATGAATAACGATACAATATCAGTCTTGTATAGTCAGTCTTGAAAAGTTAACTTTATTCAAAGCAGTTTATTTCTATTTGGCTTTAAGTTGCCTTTATAAATGATATGGAATGTTGGCCCCTTATGCCATCAAACAATAGCATGTTTTAGGATAATAGTTAGAACAATCGGTGAAAATATTGACTGGTTCACAGGGCTGTTCACACCTATCATCATACACATATCTAACTAAACATCTTTTCATGAGACGTGGAATCATTAGTACATATCATTTAAATCCTATTTTTCAATCATTTCTGGCATTTTATATTGTAGAACAGTGTGTCTTATGACTGTGAGTCACGTTAAAGCACGTGACCATCAGTAAGTCACGCCATGTCTTCTCCTATTGGCTGAAGCTCAGACGTAATGTGACGTAAACATTCCTATTAATATCTATTGCACTCTTGCATCAGATTTATCTAGCAGACTAGTCTGCATTCATCTCGCTGTGTAATGTAAAATTTGTGTGTCCTCTCAAAATTGCATCCGATTGTAACCTGTTATATTCAGATATACATGTCATGGAGTTGGAAAATTCAGAGGAAATTGCCGACTTAATGTCTTCTATCATCAGGGGTAGCCGATCGGTTGCCCTATATTTGTAATGTAGATGTAATTTTACAAAGCCAAAAACAGGTATATTTTTTTTAGATTTGAGCAAAAATAAAATAAACTGCTGTTTTTTGGCTCATTAGTTTAGCAAATAGTGTCAGTATTGTACATCTCTCTCTCTCTCTCTCTCTCTCTCTCTCTCTCTCTCTCTCTCTCTCTCTCAGATTCAATTTATAATTACTTCACTATACTTGGAAATGTAAGATAAATGTATCCTGTACTACCATATTTTGACGCACTTAAGAACTTACTTTCACCTTTTCAGAAATATACTCCTTTCATAGTGATGCCTCTCATTAGTATAGAAACATTAGTTATTTTAGCAGACGACCCCTCGTCAGAAAGTTTGTTTATTACGTCACCCTTAATGACGCACTTCACAGAAGTCTATTCTAGTAGTGTCACCATTGTACATATGCGCGGGGAAAAAAACTATATTACAGAGGAACATCAATAGGACATAGAAAACTCAAGTTTATGGGAAAAATTACAGACAGAAATTTAACTTGGCATTCCTAAACTTTTCTTACATTTATCACTAATCTGGTTTTGGTACAGATTTTGTCTTGAAAGGAAAAATAATCAAATTTGGAAAAATCATGATGGTATTATTATAAAATTGTGTATTTATAATTATAAAATAATTAGATTCAGCATGTGACCATTTTCCCAATACTTAATTAGCATTGTGAACATGCAGAACCTCAATCTTTGTATGTACTGTTTTTGGAACATCTAAACTGTTTTGCATCCTTCACAACTTATTTATCCAGAATGCAAATAATCAAAGACAGAAGACATAAAATTACAGGAGAAGGTTTTATTTTCATTATTTATCATTCGTGCCATTATCAAAAAAATCTTAAAGAAATAAATTGGTCAAAACAATTTTAAGATCAAGAATGTCTTAAAAGATTATTGAAAATTTACTGTTAAAGTAAAATTGCTTAATTATCAGATAAAAAATCAAAATAATTGATTTAAATAAGCAAAAATGTAAAGGATACTAATTTAATTATTAAATATATCGTAAAAGTATATGTTTTTTGTAAATTTCCACAAATTATAATAACAAATAACCACCTCTGAAAATCAGTTATGACACATCCACATGAAAATGTATAACATTTTACACCTTTCTAAACAGTGTTACTGATGCAGTTATCAGCTGTGAGTCACGTTGCTAACACATGTTGAGTAGCAGACTGGACGCCTATTATGGCGGGAAGTTGATTTGCCCCGTCAGAATAGTTAGTAAGGATTTTTATGAGGATATGCTGGTTGAATAAAAGAGAATTAGTGAAATGGCTTTTTTTCATGGTATGTGTCTTTGTTTCATGTCACAACCGATAAGGATAGGATTTTCTACAAATTTTTCTGTCTGTGTGACTCGATGTTGATCAGTGTACATTAATGTTGTGGTTGTGACGTCATTGAAAGATGTGTTCTCTCGAAACTGGGAGTTTATGACACTGCGTCAAAAGAGGGTAGCGTCAAAATAGGGTGTGGGACGATATAAAGTAATCCGAAGCGTATACATTAAAACATTCAGCAAAAATTTTATCGCATGCTTGTTATAACATATATTTTGGTAACGTGTAGAAGTCAACACGAGTTTCGATACTGACAGAGATGATCAAAACCAATGGGTCAAAGTTAATACACGATTTGCATTCTGTATTTATTTAAGATCAAATGTTGGTTTTCCGACGATGATATGAATTGAAACTTGTGTATACATTTTCATCTCTGTTTACTCTGTATGTTTTATGCAGCTATAATTTTTCTTAGATAGATTAATTGCTTGTTTGATTGATTCATTAAGTGAGTATGCATTTATTTATGTACATACTTGATTGAATTATTGAGTAAGTGAGTATGCGTGTATTTATGTATTGAAATTATTCCGGAAATTTCATAAATTTCATTTGAAATGAGCACAGATATAAGATTATATTTAACGCATGACGCTGAATATTGATTTTATTTGACCAAACCGCATAATAGTGGAGTGAATTGACTTTGAAATACATTCGGATGCCTCATTTTTTATGACTTTCCTTTACATGACGTTATTACATGGTTTTTGACGTCGTGAGCTGTTTATAACTTAAATAACACAATAGTTATGGGATAAATATATGTATGCATATATGTATGCATGTATGTATGTGTCTATGCATATGTGTGTGTGTGTTGTATCATAGTTATATTTTTTCTCCCCTATGTAGACCTTCAGATAGATAGCTAAATAGATAGATTGATCAATGTAGAGATTCGTGTGAAAAACATTGACCTTTTGCCCACCCTGTCCGTCAAGGCGTCATGTCTTTGAAGGTATTTTTTATCTGCACAATATACAAGGATCTTGAGTACAGCAACTCCAAACATTATTTACAGGGAATGTGAACCGCCATAATTTTTAAACTTTTAACTGTTTCTTAGTCCTACATTGTAAGACGTCGACCTTGATATTTATGGTAAGAACGGGGAGACGTTTTACCGCTTGGACAAGAGGTGCCGTGACGCGTGTTTCGGGGTCAGTCGACATGGGAACTAGAAGCCAAATTTTGAAGACTATCTCACACAGTTGGCAGTCTATACTGACACTGTTACACAGATTAAAGTAGTATTGCTTTAGTTTTAATATGATTACTGTGATGCCTTTGTCTTTACTGAAATATATTCAAGCACATTCAAGTTATTGAGTTTTTCAAACTCTGTTTGGCGCCATTTCAGTTGGTTTAAGAACGATGGTGGCTGAGGAATGCCGAAATCGGTTAACTTAAGATTACTTTTCTTTAACAAAACGAATATGTCTGAGAATATTTGGCCAATTGTGATTAGCCATATTCGTTTCGTTAAAGAAACGCAATCCCCGTAACTTTCATAAATATCTGGGTCGACGTCTTATATTGTAGGTCGAGCTGTTTCTCTGATCTTAAAGAGCAAAAACGATCTGAGATTCATCTCTTTTTCCTCGCCAAATCACTGAAACAAGATAACCTGACGATGGTCTATTAACAATATCAGACTTGACGTATAAGTAAAGTACCCAACAAGTCATTAGCACAGGGGCTCGTATTGTTGCTTACAACTTATCTATCAGTCATATATGTACTATATAATACTACTAGTATTTATATAGTACATGTATGACTGATAGGTAAATTGTAAGCAACAATACGAGTCCCTGTGGTCATTAGTATCCCTTTCCAGAATTCCTCTTTTTTTTCTTTATTCTATTTTTACGTTCCCTCCTTTTACCCGCCTCGACGTTCATTGATGAGAACATTTATTTATTTCTTTATTTTGTTTTTTGTATGAACATTAGATGTATTTTTTTTAATTTGAAAAATATGGAATGAAACTCCATTATTTGATAAACAGGAAGTACATTAAATTGAAACTTACCAAAATGAAAGTATATCCAAGCTATCCAGTATTAAAAAGTTTCCTGCTTATGATCAAAAGCTCTACACATACAATATCACAAACTGATGAATTTGAAAACATGTGTTTCACAACACGAAAATATTCCCATGTGTTGATTAATCATAAGACCATTTAGCACCTTGTGTTTCAATTTTCCAAATATGAAATGGCGGTTACTGGCTTTTCAAGCATACTCTATAAATAGGTCATACATCACGTGGTCACGATCAGTCATAATCGAAGCAATTTTGAATCTACTGGAAATATAATTGCAGCTTTGTTCCTTGTCTGGATTCATGCATTTGCAGATAATACTGTGACAAAGAAATGTATAGATTATTTAGTAATTAAGGGTTGTGGATACTTAACATTATTCGCTTTTATCCTGATCGTATTCCTCACCTAGTTCTTTCAAACATGCCAATATCATGTGACCTCATGTGCAGTGTATGTTGTAATACAAGTACATGTTGCATGCTTTGAAAGAAGAGGGAAATATAGCGCTATAACTCTATATTGCACTACTCAAAGCATTTTATTTTATTATCTGCAATTATGGTACTTCTAAATTCAAGTGAAAGGGAGAGAAATCTCTCTCTCTCTCTCTCTCTCCGTTTGTATGTGAAGATGTTTGAAGTCAGTAAACGGGGTGAATTTCATTCAAAATTGTACATTTTGTGGGTAAATTAATTATCTACCAAAATGCAAATTTACATTTACCAAACACAAATAAATAAGTAACACCCTTACATATATATATATATATATATATATATATATATATATATATATATATATATATATATATATATATATATATATATATATAATAAGGAGATAACAACTTATGCATATAAATAAGTAATTTTATTGGATCTTAATAGGCTAGGTATAAACGTGTTTTTAGTTACTGTTTGTTCTATGCTTTGGTGAAATCCAGAAATCACGTGATTGAAATTTTCACGACTTTATTGCACTACAGTGGTCTGGAAATCGGTATTAGACATTTGATTACTTAGGTCTGAGAAAGTCATCTTGTTCGCTAATTCCCGCTGTATCATCTGTGACAATTAGGACATAAAAAGACAGACTTTGTGTTCACAATATCGGTTCGTGCGTCAGTCCAAAGTCAACCATTGGGCAGAATACAAACCTGGTAATATACTTGCTCGAGAAGTGACGAGGTGCTAAACTTGGCATTATCTTAAAGGTCCAAATATTAAGAAAAGTCAGTGATAGCTAGAATGTTTTATGTTTCGTACCAAAACACGATATATATATATATATATATATATATATATATATATATATATATATATATATATATATATATATATGTAGTGTCGTCAGTAAGTCGCATCAGCCAGTGATCAATAAATTCTGATTTGCTTGTGCTTGATGCATATTAATCAGCTTACAAATTGCATCCAGTAAATTTGATCATCGGTGTTTCTCTAAATTAGTGATTTCTTGCTAAACAAATTATCTGAAACACATAAACCGCTGATAGGTTTTCACAAATCACTGCCCTTAAATTAATAGATTTCAGTTTCCAATGTTTTACTAGGTTATTTGTTTGGTTTATGCTGAAAAAGACCAAGAATGCAGGATGAATTAAAAAAACTCCCAATATTCGTTATGGAAAAGAAAAACAATTTTTTAAAATTCCATTCAGCAGCGAAAGGAGCTACTATGGTGGTATTTTTAAGCAAAATTATTGCTTTGTCACCGTACATTTGTCAGAGTTTACACAGAGTACGGAACACACTTTTGCATTAGTACAGTTTATATAAATATTCAAGATACTTGTCGTTGGGGATAACTTGTACTTACATTTCATCATGTCACTTAGTAGACAAGTGTTATTTGCAAATCTGACCCCGGTAAATACTTCAAATATTGATAGTTAACTCACATGCAAACGCAAAATTAGCTATTCATATTGCAGATCCATTATAACTCACATGTTTTGGCAATATGTGAGTTGGTAAACTCCCTCAAAAATACAGCATTTCCAGAGAGAAACTACTATTGGAGAAAATCACAACTGTCTCTTTTTTTTTCTTCAACAAAAAGTATTACAGACAGAAATTCTCTTTTTGCTTTCTCGCTCAATAAACGATACACGTTTCTTTGGAGGCCACGCAGATATGGGTAGCGAACTTTTAGGTGATTTTACAAGCATTAGCAGCACGGGGAGAGCTTCCTTTGCTGATACATTGATACGGTCACCTGTTATTATCCGTTTTAAATACAAATGAAAATGAAGATCCCTAGTCCTTACATTACTATGGATCGCATTCTACAAGTTAATTTTTAAATTCTAAAATTACAGTTAAACTTTGCTATTGTGTAGCTTGAAAATTATACATTTTTCGTAATAGTGGCACCTGCAAAATAAGCCCGTAAAGTGGCTTAATCATAACTGACTTGTTAGTAAATGATCGACTCCGGAGAAACCGTTGACATAAGTTATCTAGCCTAGGGACCTAGCATTTAATTTGCGCGCGGGGGCTGGGAGTGGGGGCCAAATGGAGTGGGGGCCAAATAGCTTGAACAATATTTTTGATTTATAGAAAAAGGAACTAATTATATCCATTATATTAGTTAAATAGAATAAATTATCCTGTGGTAAAAGAAAAATAAATATCCTGGCTCGAAAGAAAATCTGCAGTCCACCCCCAAAGTTAAATGGTCAGTCCCCTATATCTTGCAGACATTTGCTACCACCCACCCTATTTTCAAGACTTTATAATAGACATATGAATCACTGAATAGAGAGATATAAATTAAAAAGCTATATATTTGAAAAGTAGGATATGAAACACCGGTTAAGAGAATTATGAGGTAAGTAATTATCAAAACTCACCAAAAACGAAAGTGTATCCATTCTATCCAAATTTTTAGCTTAAATCATACACACATAGACACTTTACATTATTTGCAACACACAGTTTTCAACAATCATTTCTGAATTTCAGCACTTTAGATTTTGCTACCAATCCACGGCACAAAAATAATCCTTAATGACCTTAAAAGCACAAGTCATTATTTTAAAATGGGAGTTTTACCGGTATTTCACAATGACAGTCAAACTTCAAAAATAGGTCATGCATCACGTGTTTATTATGCCTTATTATAGAACATACCGCATTAAATATAATGTGTATCTGTGTGCAAGCGTTTGAGTCAAACCATTTACATGAAGTTCAATTTCAAATATGAATTAATTATTTTAATTTTATTCTTTTTTTACTAGTTACTACTCTGCACCAAATGTTTGGCATATAGCGATTTATAGACAAGTGCTTGCCTACTTAAGGTTACTTTGGAGAATACTATATATAACATTACGTCTAATTTAATTTATTTATCAAAGAACATAACTGGAAGTTCTTGGACAATGTAGATATTGTGAGAAGCAAAGGTGGATTTCGTACTGCTGAGATTCAGGGCTAGATGAAAAAACAAATACTTAAAATTATAAAAACTTCTTAACAGAAATATCCAGACAGTTTGTTAACCCTCGTATCTAGCTTAAATTAATATGATTTCATTATTCATCCCTCGCGATGTTCATTCTGTTTCTAAATACATCCAATCTATTTGTTTCAAATCCTATAAATCTCCAAGTTGTCGCTCAGAAGCATATTCTGTGATAGAAAGATAAATCTTTTCTGTCATCTCCACGTTGAAAATATTCATACACATCTACACACATTGACAACTAGATATATCGTATACTTATATACACACATTGACAATCAGATACATCGTACACATATACACACACATTGACAACTAGATACATCGTACACATATACACACACGTTGACAACTAGATACATCGTACACATATACACACACATTGACATCTAAATATATCGTACACATATACACACACATTGACAACTAGATACATCGTACACATATACACACACACTGACAACTAGATATTGTACACATATCCACACACACTGACCACTAGATGGATCGTACACATATACACACACATTGACAAATAGATACATTGATAGCTAGAACGATAGACAGACAGATACATGTATGCGTGTAAAAGACCAATAACTAGTAACAGGTCATCGGTGCCTAAATCTGTAGATTTAAATCTACTTTTTTCATCATAGTGAAAAACAAATGGTGATTTTATATGGTATATACGTTGTATCGAAAAAACTAAAAGTCCATGTAGATTTGGAATCTGTTAGAGTGTGCTTGATTTATTATTTATTCTTATTTTATTTCTTGGTTTTTTTACACTTTGCATATTTACAATAACAAAATGTGTTAGTTCAACTCGTTGAATATGTGTGTGTGTGTGTGTGTGTGTGTGTTTCAGTTTGGCAAATTTAAAAGAATGGCTTCCTCTATACCTTTTAATATGCATCATATAAATAAGTGTGCAATCAACTTTAAAATGAATATCACGATTTATATCAATGGGCATGTAAGGGTTTGGAGTTAGTTTTGACTTTCTTCTATGAGATGTGTCCAATTTCACTGTTTAATTTACTCTGTGTATTCATTTCGGTGGTCAGAGGAATTGTTCCCTATACAGATGTTAGAGTGGAATTCCTAACTTTAAATACACCCATATATAACTTTATAAAATGTATACAGAGTACTCCCGATGAAGGCAAGGTATCCAAATTAAATGAGCATTGAATATCATGATTATGGAAGAAATAATATGATATAAAATAAGAGTTCACGAATTTTCACCCAAGGCTTTTTTATTAGCTTCATACAATATTTCATATACGAAATGGTATCATTTCAGAAGACTGGGATATGGGTGGAAAGAATCCACCGTGCAATGCTAAAAAAGGCCAGTTCTACAATGGAGGCCGAGTTTGTTCTAAGTGTGACAAATGCCCCGGGGGTCATGGACGGGACATGTCCAAACAGGTGAAATATCACATTATCATTAAATACACCAAATCATCATGAAATGTGTTTTATCCTCAAACTTGTTAACTAAAGTCCGCATTGCTAAATAATATTTTCTTACTTGTGTTTTTGACACGGTAATGGCATCATTATCAAATGCACCAACAAAAAGTATTACTATTTATTCCCAGAATACGTATATCGTGTCATTTTTCATACTTTGTGCTGTTCGCTTCATTATTTTGATATAATTATAAGAAACAACAACAAAAGATTAAAGGAAACGGCATGAAAATTATTTTCAAACCCTATGATTTGTTGAAATAGTGGACAATTGGAAATCAAGCAGGATATCTTTAAAAAATAAAACTTGCGTTGCTTTCGTACGTGTTAGTCTTTCAAGCGCCTTAGCAACATACGGCACACTGTAGTGCTAAAAATATGGACTCGATTCAAAACAAAAGACGATAAAAGTACCAAACCTGCAATTTAAAAACAATTCTGTATCTTGTCTTTGATAGAGATCATGTTAAGGATGATCCCACCATCATCAATAAAATATGATCAATCTCTGGACCTAAAACAAATTCTTTGACAGAGCACCCGCGTCAAATGGTCACCGAGAATGAAGAACGTAACGTTAGTAGTAAAAAAAATATTTTAGCAAACAAATGATTGTGATATAAAATTTGAATTCGTCAGGTGCAATCACTAGCTAAACATGCGAGTGATAAATATCGCTAAATAAGCTTCAAATATGCAACCAACATTAACACTAAAGAAATTTTTCACAGGTTCTCAATACAACTGAAACGTATCGAGATTTAGAATGCATTAAATGTGAAGTGTGTCCTCCACAAATGTACAACAACGGCGGTAGAAAAGGCTGCAAGAAATGTCTTGACGACTGCGCTGGCCGTAATCGTCACGACTGCCCTAAACAAGCGACACAGCTATGCGGAGAATGTTTAGATGGGTAGGTCTTCTTGTTCCGTCTACTTTGAATATATAAACCAGTAAAATATTATGTATACATAATGTTTTTGCTGATCACAAGGACCGAAAAATACGGAGCTAACACAGCTCAAAATCACTATATTATTCTTGAACCAGAGGCTACGTAGAGGTTCTTCTTTTAATAAAATAGTCCCACATCGATCATGGTAAGTCGTAGCAAAGGCTAAAGGAAAATTTGTTGGAATAACACTCGATTTTTAATACATAAGTTCGAAACGAGAATGATAAAAATATGGAAGCATTAAACAAATGGATACCGGTCGATTAAATTCAAAGAAAAACAATGTATTGAAGGCCAATAATGTATTGAAGGCCAGTAATGTACCCAGTCGTAATGATTTCACATTTTATTTTTGTTCAGACGCCATGAAGAATACAATATACCAGATAATCCCAGCACGTGCATTCCGTGTACAGAAAAAGAAAGATCCATAATTCCAGCTTGTGCCAACGTAACAACCATTACACCATCACCTACTGCAGCCATATTTCCAGATACTACATTAATGTGGAAAACAGCTGTTGATACAACTCCTCTGGGCACCAAAACCACGAAATATTTGTACATACAAAACAGAGCAACAACAGAGGATGTTCGTGTCTTTGGAAGGAACATTTCAGCCATAGTTCAAAATAAAGCTGTGGAATCAAAAAATGGTATGCACACTGACAAATGAAAACTTCACAGACATGTGATAACTTAAACAAATATTATTTGTATGTGTATAGTAAGTAACTTTACCCTGCTTTGTCTATACACTATACTGTGTAATGCATATCTTCGTTTCATATGCACCCAGTACAACGTAATCTTAATGAGGACATGCTTTGTGCCGCATGTGGGGAAACGCTATTATGTATTTCACTGCGGGTCAGGCTGATTTGATTACAATTTTTCTCCCTTCAACAAATACCTTACAAAAACAATCAACTTGTATACGGAAAACTGTAATGTCTAAGACGTTTATGTGTGCTACCTTCATACCTTCACGGTGTTTATTGCATAAGTTAGTTTATATAAGATATTGTTTACAAGAGAGTAAAATTAAAATAAATCAGCCCGACGTGCGATGAAATACATAGAAAAACGTTTCCCCGGTACAGCACAGAGCATGCACCATAATGTGTCGTTGATCAGAGTGATCGTTTACTGTTTTAAAGTACATTTCTAATATGGAGTGTAGTAGCGTATTTACTAATTTAAAGTATCTTATGTTTGCATGATGTATGTAATTTCATTTGATGTGTTTATCAGAGTCGGTACAAAAGCTGTGTGGATCGTATATTGTTTACTTGCAATAATCCAACTATTAATACAATTGACTTTTAACTTTAATATTTATAGGTGTGTTCGTGGAAAGAATGTGAACTAATGTTCCTGTTTAGAATTGAATCATTGCTCATAATTATCACTACTCGAATCCGCATGTAAATATAGATAACTGTCTACAACACTGCATCAGCATTATTTTACCGCATCTTAATTGTGATATTATGTTATTGATTGATAAGTTCTAAAATATTAAAAACAAAAAAAAAACCCAAAAAAAATCTTGTCTTCTGATAAATTCGATTTTCTCTGTGAGTCTACGTGCCTCTATAGTATTATAAAGTGAAACCTGCCTTATCGGATACCTTAATAAGGGACACGGTAATTTAGAGTAAATCAATATGACACTTAATGTTTGCTCCAAACTTTCAGACTCACTATTTCGACAATTATGATCACTTTTTGCTGCAGATAACTCACCTAGCGTGCATGCTCCCTGGTTACTTGCGTTGGGTGCACTCACTCCTGTAATATTTGCATTCTTGGCGATATGGGTGATCTGTAGATACTTCAAAAAGAAGAGACGGAGAAAACAATCTGAAGCAGATCAAAGAATAAGAACAGGTATGTCTGATGGAGTTTCGGAAAAAAGAGGATGACTAAATCTTTTGAGAACAGAGGCAAACAACTATGCTACTTAGGGCCACATGCACTAGAAGCAATTTTTAATATATTTATGGTATGTATCTATAAAGACAATGTATTTTCACAAGCAAAAATCTGTTATAACCTGATTACTTCTTTTCCTAAGTTTAAAAGCCATATAATTTTTCCACTTTACACACGCGTAACGACATCACGTAACGTCACAAATGAAAGGCTTAACAAATGTGTATTATTTTCTTTCATCTCACTTTTAGTATCAGCATCTGATAGCCCACTCATCATAGGCACTTCCGAAAATTCAGTTGATAGATCACTCCTGGCAAGCACTTACAAAAATTCAGCTGATAGCTCACTCCTGGCAAGCACTTCCGAGAATTCAGTTGATAGCTCACTCCTGGCAGGCACTTCCCCTAATTCAGGTAAAACTCTTGTCTTAAGAAGGTATAACTTCGTTGTATAAATGTAATGAAATGCCGAAAGTTTGTTCAGAAAGGCGAGGGATACTATTAATTCGAGGTGTACAAGTATGACTTTAAAACTCACTAATTTTAAACAAAAAGAGTATGATATCAAGAAAGCTGCAAATTTAGTAAATTTTTCAAATTCAAACGCGTCTTTTTTAATCAATAAAATGCAACAATATGCGTTGGAATAAAGTAGTGTCAATAAAAGTAATAAGCTAACTGAAAAGTGTCGTACATATTCATGCTTTACTCAATATTTCTCAAAGGCAGTTGTCAGGCAAGTATCAACAGATAACAAAAGTTAGAAGCAATTAACATATCTGTGAAATATCATCAAATATTAGTTTCACCCATGCTTGTATATAATCAAATATACTTGGCGGTATTCATTGTGATGTAAACGTTGTGATGTAACAATCACGTTGGTCCAAAACGGAAATTATATGACAATAATCAAATTAACACGGACTAAAATATCCATTAATATTTACTGTCACAAAGTTGCAACTTCAATCAGCGTAAGAAAAGTAATGCCACACTATGTACTGTTAATTGCAAAATGGTATCTCACGTTTAAAATGTAAAAAAACAAAAAAAAACATCATTAATGTACTTTTATATATGTTTTCACTGTTTACAGCAAATAGCTACTTTGAAAGATGCGTTGACAGTGGATCAGATAAGCGTAGAGTCATTATTTATATCAAAATTTACCAATATTGTCATCATATATATATATATATATATATATATATATATATATATATATATATATATATATATAGTACGATTTCAAAATTCCCTAACCTGTAGAAAGTACGATTTCAAAATTCTCTAACCTGTAGAAAGTACGATTTCAAAATTCTCTAACCTGTAGAAAGTACGATTTCAAAATTCTCTAACCTGTCAAAAGTACGATTTCAAAATTCTCTAACCTGTAGAAAGTACGATTTCAAAATTCTCTAACCTGAATGATACTATTATTTCTTCATATTTAAAAATTCACTTAATGTTATCAAGCATTCTCCCGTGAGGGTAGATAGATATATTGTATCTGCTATAATATCTAGTATATTCAGTTATTCATGATTATTGTAAATATTGAGTCCTCAAAATATTTTAATAGAAAGAAGAAACTGAAGAGATACTATGCAATTTAATAAAAACTTTTCTTATATTAAATGTGATGCAATGTTAAGAATGAGATCATTTACATTCAGCATTTGAAAAAAGTTAGTATATTTTCTCTTTTAGAGGATGATATGAAGGTGACCTTTGACGATTTAAGATTGGATACTGATATTGAGACAGATTCCAAGCCAGGTAATTGTCAAATCTTGTAATAAATTTCAAGATTACTTTCTCTTTGTTGCTAAGACCAGACAACGATCTATTCGAGACACTGTATTCAAGCTGAAAATAAATATCCTCGTGCAACCTATGCAAGAATAGACCTTGAATTATAAATAAATCATAATGGATAATTAAATAATTATAAATCCATATACAATAATGCGGAAATGTCAGATAGTACTCTAGTGTGTGACAGCAAAGACTGTCAACTTTATTAAAGAAAAAGAAAACATATATCTCTGACAAGATGCATCGTCAGTAGAAATAGTCGCGCTTTTTGCGCCTTTGATAAAGTACAGATGTTATCCCCTTTCAGTTCCAAAAGAAATGAATCGCAATAGATGGATTAATAGACACGAACTGCTGAAGTCGAAAGTATCTATCCACCAGCTATATGCCAAAAACTGGATAACATTAGATAGAGAATACCATGTGCTTTCTATGTCCAGAAAAGATGTTCAGCTACTGGAAAAGGAAGCCACAACAAAGGCTGGCCACCTGAAGAATTAAACTTTAAAATTCTCGCAAAATGGACACATATCAAGGGAAATCAAGCCACAGTCCAAGCCCTTTGTGGCGCTCTTTTAGCAAAGGGACATTATGATACTATAGAAGACATTATGAAAGAGAATCCATGAAAATAATACTGTTAAAATCAGAATTAAGCTTAGGTCACTGGATAATAACGATTCATGCTTTGTCTAAATGTGTTTTTCATATTGCTGATAGACTAACTCAGAATTACGTCAAATAGTACAGAAATAGTTACTCAATTACAATCAAATGTTTATAATCTCTCAGTAGATATATTTATTTCATCCATGCGCGATTATCTTTTTGTTTCACAAGCGATCAGTATTTCCAGAAGAGTTTGTCAGTTTATTTATTTAAACAATATCCGATAATAAAAAGAAAAGTAAATTCAGAAACACAGCTTCTTAGTTCCTCAAAATCCATAAGCGAAATAACATCAGGCTCGACTCGATCAAAACTTTTTCTTAGCTTTATAAACAAATATTCATGAAAATCAAGCATAACTACTATTCAACATGACCCAAAACATACTGAAAAATCATCTGAATCCATTGTAAACTTTCCTTAGGGCAGCTAATGTTCATATTTTTAATAATAAATTATTAATTTTTACTTAGCTTAGGCTAAAATAGATTTTACGAATTTAAAGTGATCATAGTAATCTTTCACCAATCTTTCTCTCTTACACGGTTTTGAATTTTTATCCAAATATTTCCAGTTCATACCGAGAGCTAATAAACTTATGTTTTAGAGTTTTAGGCATAAATCTTGGACAGATCTTATTCGTTTTTATTTTGTAACTGTCATCCCTTTGTCAGTATTGTCGTGGACGTGTGTATAAATGGTTCAGCTGATAGTGCTGTGCACCAGAAGATCAAAACTGGATTTCCTCTGTTTTTTTGTTTTTGTTTTACTCAGAACTCATTCTTGTCCAGGAAAGATATGTAATTCTTTGTCCGACTCTTTGTTCAGGTTATCTAACACTGGTACATTATAGTTCGTGTCAATACTTTGTCATACTCCGTCTTGTTATTTGTTGGTCCTTAAATTGCTACATGTAGATGAGTTAAAGCAACCCTACACAAGGATGCCGAAATTTTAATATATGTTGTGTTGTATACGGCCTTTGTTTGTGTAAGTAGTTATATGCAACTATTTCTGTACTTGTATTACAGTATTTCACAATATACATGTCCATAATTCCACGTGATTCAGGACTCTGATATACAAGATATTTAGATCTGCGTTAATGATGTCGGTACATAAATATGTAGCCTGGCTTAGATGTTCGTGTCGTGATGGAGACACATGAAGAGTATCTTATGTGCTCATTGTCTTGACACTTTTAATTCCAATAACTGCTATATCAGCAGAGAGACATATAAAGAGTATCTTATATGTCTCTATAAATAGGTCATAGACTTATTTATAGTGTTGACATTTAGATCATTTTATAGTTATTTATTATAGACATATCTAGAGTGTCTTATATGTCTCTAATAATAGGTCATAGACATATTTAAAGTGTTGACATTTAGAGCATTTTATAGTTATTTATTATGGACATATCTAGAGTATCTAATGTGTCTAAGTAGATTATATATCTTCTACTGGATGTCTTGACAGATCTGTCTCAGATGTATTGGGGGTTTAGTTGTGGACACCTCGCAGTCCTTCCCAGCATATATGGTTGGTTAAAGCTTTAGAGATGTCCATCAAAAATTGTTAATACCAAAAAGGCTTTTTTTTTTATTTGAGAAAGAATTTCGTATGAGGTTCTTCTAGTTCTGATATTCCTAAACAGCCAAGGTTTCCGGGTCGGTACTCCCCTTCCTTCAGGTAATTCCTGTTGGGCGGGTTTCCTTTCCTTTTTTGCTTAATTCAAGTTTCAAATCTTAGGATACCTTCACACATAAGGTCGTTTTAGTTGTTGAAAGTTCTTGTCCTTTTTAATTAAGTGTTGTTGTATTATATTTGGTTTCTTTTACATGGGCTGTTATAGGTAGATATCTTGTAAGAGTTATTAATGTATGGCTTCAAATATTTATATTGATGAGTGCATGTATGCTTTTTTTACCTGTTTTCATTATTTATTTAATTTTTTTTTTTTTTTTTTTGGTATGTTAATCTTGTACATCTAACTCCCTGTATTCCGGCTTATTATCAGATGTATTTTGAGTATATAATATGTCGAACGTGAAAGATACGCCTATATTGCACCTTGCATAATTTGCTATTTAGGTATTATTTTGTTTTGTCAAATCTAGTGTCGTATAGGTTTCAAAACCTGTGCGAGGAAAGCTCATGACGGGAGAGTTTCGCGGATAAGTAAATATACTTTACCAATATAATTAAGAATTGAATCCACAATTTGTGTGTTTACTATAACCAAAATGGTATGTCGGTCATAAAGAACTGTGCAGTAGTAGTATTTGTACTGCATCTGAAAGATATCAACTGTTTATACTCCAACCTTAACAAGAGTGTCACTTTTATATTTATAATCCTAAAGTGAAAGAAACAAAATCAACAGCCAATTTGCAAATGAATACTAGAAATGTTTCTGAGTTGCAAAACAGATTAGTAACAAAAATAAATTAAAATATGGAGGGAGCGAGGGGAGCTAAATTGTCACACAAATACACACACACACACACACACAGACGCATACATTTGTTAGCTTATTGGTATAGCTACATTGTAGAGAACAGGTCGACTAGAAGGAAATTAAATCAAAGAATATATTTCACTTGTACGAAGAATTAAATGAATGTGAAGTCAATTCCTAAGCATGACATGCAATACTCAGTATCAGATATGCTTGTAAGATTCAGCCACCTTACAGTTATTATGGTCACCTATGTTATTGACACTTTAGTCAGAAAAATGTAGGCAACAGTGGAACACAATATATATATATATATATATATATATATATATATATATATATATATATATATATATATATATATATCCTCTCCAGTTTTTAATTTTACATTTGAAAAGACTTAAACTGAAAGGCAAGGGTAACTTAACAAGTTAGAAGATATGTCAACGCAGGCACAGAGACAAAGAAACTCGTTGTCAATGTTCTAAAGCTGTAAGGAAGATAGTTTATTTCGGACACACAGTATATTTGTCCTACTACAGTCAGACCTACCCAATGTTTCAAGGAAGTTACAGTCAGTTTGGCGTTAAAAAGAAACGATATTTTGTCATGTTTGATCATTTACACAAAACAGCTCATGTACTTTTATTAATTTTCTTACGCCGTCAGTAACTATAGTAGTAAATAAATAACTCTCAGTAACTGTTTTACATGAATATTTCAATTATTATTGTGGTTTACATTTTTGTGTGTTTTTTTTTTTATTGTGCTTTGCAATTTCTGGATAAACATATCCACGAAGCTGTGGATGTTGAATTTATACATTGTTAATATATATATATATATATATATATATATATATATATATATATATATATATATATATATATATATATATATGCATGTATGCATGTATGTAATTTATCTTTTGTGCTTTAAGGCAGGAATGTGATATAAAGCCTCAATATAAATTCAGGAGCTTTTTTAATTGAATATTAATATAACTTCGAGAAAGTTTGGAGTGTAGAGAACTGGAAGAGTGTATTTTTGTGTGCATATCATGACCACCTTTGTTGATCAATATCATGGATAAAATTAATTCTCTTTACTATCGTAATAGCAATAACCGAATGTCTATTACATTGTGATTTACAACATTGATAGGGCAATATTTAAATGTAAAGGAGATCATATTTTTAATTTGTCGCAATTAAAGAGAACAGATGCTAATAAAATTAATAAAATGACCAAGACATGCAACCATGGCAGCTTTAAAAAATATTTTATTGGACATGAGAAGATTCAAAGTAAACCTTTTTTTTTTTTTTTTTTTTTTTTTAGTAATGGACAGAGATGCTTGTATAGCTGACATGTTGCTATTTTGTAATAAAGCTCAAGAGTTATTCCTGTAATAGAAATATTAAATTTAATAAAGAATTTTTTAAATAAAGAATTTTTTAATATTCTTTGTTTTAACTGGAATAAACACGGTATTGAAGCTATGTGGCAAGCGTAATTACGTTTCCACTTCCATCATTAAATTAACACGTTTCCACTTTTCTATCCATTTTTAGTGATTAATATATACTTATGATGTTTTAAATGTAACTTACGAATCCACTTCAAATGACGTCCATTCTTATTTTATCGTAAATCTTTATTACTCCTTGCATTGTGTACGTCGTCTGTGTTCTCCGCGTCTCTGGTCGTTCCGAGGTGGTGTGTTAGCCGCCTTCTGATTAGTCGCTTGACATGCGTCTTCGGCAGCGAGTGGCTCTTGAGCGGTTGTTAGGCTTGTAGAGGCCCATGCCTTACTAGTATCAATATCGTTGCGTTTGGGGGATTCTGGGAGAGCTTCCTATAGAGTGTGTCCTGTAAATACATATTTTCCAAATCTAACCTCTCCACATCGATAAAGTTCGGTGAACTTGATCCGTCATGTCGGAGGAACAGATACGCCAAATGCAGCACAGTTCGGTATGCATACGATGTTGATTAACTAATGCTCCATTCACTTCAGCGTCTGTACTTTGCTAGCTAAATTCCCCTTTGGCAACCTTACCGAGTTTTACCGAGTTCACAGAGAACTTGACCTAGTTTTACCGAGCTCTTTCAGGTCTATCTACCCATGTTGGGGTGCCTTTATTATTATTCCAATGCATGTTTGTTGCAATATAATTACTTTTGGTAGCTTTGACCCGTTAGGGCTCAGTGTATTGCAGCGCTAGGGAAATTCAAACCTGACCTATTTTTACCGAGCTTTCATCATTCATGCATAATGCGCTAGACCGGTGTGTCCCAATGACGTAGGTGGAATCTCCATTCTAGTATTTGACTCGCATGTACTTTTACGTAAATTGAAGTGGATATATGGGGGTTTTCCGTGTAGTTCCTTGCTATGTAATCTTCCACACATTGAAAATCCATTCATTGATTCAAGTCAAATTAATCTAATGTTAATGAAATCCATGAATAAAAAAGTAATTTAACCTTATTTCACTCTTTCTCTTTATTAGTATCCCGCTAGCCCAATATTTAGTCAATGGTATTGACTATTTTTGTAGCGTCGTCTCCTGAAACGGTTCTTGTGCTCTGTGTGTGCCATTCTTGGCAAGAGCATCCTATGATTTGAAGGTTTTATTGCCTAATGCGCTACAATATGACCATGTATGGTCAAAATGTTGGCATATACAGCCTATATCATAAAATCCCTTTATTGTGTAAATAGTATGTTTGAAAACTATATATTCCTTAATTAAGAGACGTATTATTTATTACACAAATAATGCTTTTTTTGCAATTTTCAAATTATTATAATGGCATATATAGTATGATGGATTTCATTGCTATTCCATTCCATGTAGGAATTTAAAGTGCGCTTATCTGGCACTGAATTAACTGAATGTACACTTCTTTCATAGTTCAAGATTTTTACAAATTAAAAATAGTATTAATTCTTACCGTATTTTCTAAGCCAACAAAAATCAACCAACTGTACTCATTGCATTATAATTCAAAGCACTTATTCCTTGGGAAAGCATGTATTTAAAAATAAACAAGAAATTATATTTTAAAAAATTGAAAAAGAAAAGAAAATAGTAGACCCATACATGTTCAGGTGTGCCATATTTCAATGCCAAATTTTGATATATGTTTCTCATCTCACATGTTGTTTATACAGCACTAGATGTGATATACCTTCTTTCCAGAAACTTTGGTCTTTCCGGAACAATTTATAACCATGTCATGTTCGGAGACGATGGGTGTGAGTTTGTTTAACATTTCTCAGTTTGAAGATTATACATGTGCTCTAACTATACATTAGTTAGCATCTTCTTCTCTTAAACTTATTTGTCTATTCATTGTGTCACAACGTCTTTCTTCATTTGCAAAAGCAGAAATATAATTGTATCAATGTAACCAACCCAGCACTATCATACAATTACACCAGAAGAATCGAGGAAGATATATGCATATCTTTAAGTATCTGACCCTGCTGGCCTTCGATTCCGAATCGGGTAATTTTGGCTATTCATTTTGTAATCAGAGGTGTAGAACTTCACCATCAATTGACCCAAACTGTTTTAAAATTTGAAACTGATGGATCTGGCATGGATTACATCCTCTAATGCATGAAACAGTTTAAAAATTCACCAGTGTGGTGTTGATCAAACAGTTAAACAAACTCCAAACAAGAAAATGTATGTAACATGTCCCGTAAAAAGAGTTAAAGAAACTCCAAACAGCAAAATATATGTAACATGTCCCGTAAAAAGAGTTAAAGAAACTCCAAACAACAAAATGTTTGTAACATGTCCCGTAAAAAGAGTTAAAGAAACTCCAAACAACAAAATGTATGTAACATGTCCCTTAAAAAGAGTTAAAGAAATTCCAAACAACAAAATGTAACATGTCCCGTAAAAAGAGTTAAAGAAACTCCAAACAACAAAATGTATGTAACATGTTCCGTAAAAAGAGTTAAAGAAACTCCAAACAAGAAAATGTATGTAACATGTCCCGTAAAAAGAGTTAAAGAAACTCCAAACAACAAAATGTATGTAACATGTCCCGTAAAAAAGAGTTAAAGAAACTCCAAACAAGAAACAAGAAAATGTATGTAACATGTCCCGTAAAAAGAGTTAAAGAAACTCCAAACAAGAAAATGTATGTAACATGTCCTGTAAAAAAGAGTTAAAAAAACTCCAAACAAGAAAATGTATGTAACATGTCCCGTAAAAAGAGTTAAAGAAACTCCAAACAAGAAAATGTATGTAACATGTCCCGTAAAAAGAGTTAAAGAAACTCCAAACAACAAAATGTATGTAACATGTCCTGTAAAAAAGAGTTAAAGAAACACAAAACAAGAAAATGTATGTAACATGTCCCGTAAAAAGAGTTAAAGAAACTCCAAACAAGAAAATGTATGTAACATGTCCCGTAAAAAGAGTTAAAGAAACACCAAACAAGAAAATGTATGTAACATGTCCCGTAAAAAAGAGTTAAAGAAACACCAAACAAGAAAATGTATGTAACATGTCCCGTAATGAAAGAGTTAAAGAAACACCAAACAAGTAAATGTGTGTAACATGTCCCGTAATGAAAGAGTTAAAGAAACACCAAACAAGAAAATGTGTGTATCATGTACTGTAATGAAAGAGTTAAAGAAACACCAAACAAGAAAATATGTGTAACATGTCCCGTAATGAAAGAGTTAAAGAAACACCAAACAAGCAAATGTGTGTAACATGTCCCGTAAAAAGCCGTAAAAATATTTTCCTGGAGAAATCTAACAAAGCACCAGAATCCTTATTTACACAGAGTCCTTATTTACACACATCAACAACCTGGAGCTGGTATTCCGGGGCAAAGTGAAGAGGCCCATGAAAGAAAATTGATTTGTTATAATTCAGTAAGTGCATTTCCTTTGACGTTTTTATATCTAATATCATGGTAGTGATGACCATTTCACAATGCATCGTTGATCTAGAAATGACATCGCAACTTTCATCAAGGGCTGTTCTAATTTTCTCATATATGTGGATCGTGATGTAACGTTAAAATAAAATGCAGCTGCTATCGCTCATTTAACTCTTAAATGAAAATATTTATTTAGGCATCCACGATATGTACATGCAATAAAATATTTATTTAGGCATCCACGATATGTACATGCAATAAAACATGAATAAAATTGGTACTTTAGAAACCAAGAGAGGACACGAACAATATATTCCGTGAAATAGAGATTTTACTGTGTGTCCCATTTATGAAATCAATCCAAATTAAACATTTGTATCTTCTTTCATGATTATAATTACATATAATGCTTATAATTACATATAATGCTTATGACTTACATATAAATTTGAAGGTCTGTAGTAAGAATTAACTAACAGAAAATTCTGAAGGATTGATATGTCTCGCCTGCTTCGCCGGTACAGTACATAATCCCAAAACTTAGCACAGCCAGTTTAGCCAGTTAATATTAATCTGGACTATTTGGGTTCAAACAATTCATTGATGTCTCAAGTGGCGATGCAGGAAACGAGTTGATGCTAAGATATTAGCCAAATTATTTGCTGTGTTCCAGCCAATATTTGATTTATTTTTGAAATTTTCTCCAAAATTCGTGAGGGGATGGGGGTTTCAAAGAAAAATTTAAATGGTGTTTAATATACTTAATATCGATTTTTAGCGTGCCACCCACCCATCGAGCGCTTTACTTCCAGTGCAATACTAAATATAAACGCTTTTTCCTGATTATCTTCGGAAAGGAATACTCCGAACAATTTGAAAACGAAACAGATCATACACACACAGACACACACACTACCGAACTAATATCTCGAGTGCCCATAGACTTTCCTCCAGAAACAAGTTTGCAATAATAGGTGCATTTTAATTTTGGCCAACAATGCCACAAAACTGCATCGAATTCCAGATCACTTAGATCTGCTTCTGATACCTCGATCAAACCTGTCTTAAGCAGCGACCTGCAGGAAATGAGAAAAATGACCTTTGAAGATAGGTGGTCGCTTAACAGAGGCTGATTTCTACATAATTTGGTAAATGGAACCTTAAATAGAGGCTCATTACTACATAATTTGGTAAACGAAACCTTAAAAACTGGCCGTATGAAACAGGTGACCGCTTAATATGGGTAACCTTTAAGGCATCTTTGACGATATGGAATCGTTACATGAAGACGTACTACAAAATATGAATGGGAAGCAGGACAGAGTGTATTGCCATTTCGAACAATAATCAGAGCTGCTCAGAATATGCCGGTTTATTTAGTTGCTAAAAGGCAAATAAATATAAACAAATTTTACATTGTCATAGCGTAGAAATGCTGCAAAATGTCATAGCGTAGAAATGCTGCAAAATGTCATAGCTTGGAAATGCTGCAAACTGGTTGTAAAACATAACAAGAAAAATTCGTTATTGTGCACCTTATTTTGTCGATCCTGTAAGGGAAATTTTCAGAATTCAATTTTCTGTTGAATCCTATCAAATTTTGTAGTGTCTGTATTTGGAAACATAAACCATAAAAGGTTCGTTGAGTGTATTTGACACATTAATATACTTGTTGGAATAGTGTAACTTGGCACATTTATGGGCCGACAGTGAGAGATAATGGTATTTAATCAGTTTGTATGATCAAGATGCAATTTAATTCATACTTAACTTCCTTGTGATGATTTCATAACCTAATCACGTGTAAGGTATTTGAAGAAATGATCTAATTGTCTTCAGCTGATCTTCAGTAATCAAAATCAACGCCACGTGTTTGAAATGGACCTTGTTCTGCTGATACTAGTCCGAGTTTCCTCTGACCCTTCACACCCCATTTTTTATATTTGGACATTTATGTTGGGGTGTGGGGTCAGAGCCCAATGCCTATCGAAAAGTTGGAATTTGCCGCCACCGCGCGGTAGCGGCATAGGGTAGCTGCTTACTACCGGGCCTAGTCAATTTAAACGACTTTACATCGAGCTATACCCGCATGAAATCGATATGACGATGATTTATCTTCTCAGAAATTGCGAGTATGACATTCTTTTTGTCTTTAATCCGCTGACAGACGAGACGAAACTGCAGCGTTGATGAAATTTAACCTGGTAAACGTCATTAGCATTGCTAGTCACGTGACTACCCTAATCTCGCAACCTACATGTCCAGGACATCAGAGGTCAAATAGTCACGTGATATCAACAATAAACCCCTTTCCAATGTTGTTGTACAAAAAAATCGAAAACATTAAATGAAAGTCACGTGATGTTTGTAAAAAAAACGAAAGGACACACAATTCTCAACATATTTATTCCGAGAACAACTACCAGAAACCTGTCGCTGTCACATTAACCTGGAGAAAGCCAGATTCATCAAGCACAGAGCACATGCCAATGATGTTTTTGTTTGTATCACGTGACTACCACGTTGACAATGTGCTCTGTGCGTGATGAATCTATCTTTCATTTCAACGTTGTTTTTTTTTTTTTTTTTTTTTTTTTTTAAATCATCATCAATAGCTTTGGAGAGGTCTCATTTCAAAGTTTTTATTTTTAAATCATCACCAATAAACTACATACATACATACATACATACATACATACATACATACATACATACATACATACATACATACATACATACATACATACATACATACGCACGTACGTCCAAAGCTATGTTAGGCACAAAAAGATTGAAATCTGTATCACATTTGCTATAATGTGTACATTTCACGCTACGCGAACGTTGGCTTCAATTATAAACTGCTCGCCCAATATTTGTCAGTAAAAAATAAATATCTAAAACTAATAAGTTTAAAATATTCAGAGCCAAAAATATGTTCATCCAGTCTGTTATCCAGCAGCTTCAAAAAAGCTTTAAAACCGTTTGTATCCTTCTTTGACTGTTTGTATCGGTACTTGACTGTTTGTATCCCCCTGCTGCTGTTTTCTATCTGTGTGTAGCATAAAAAAAGTACTTTATATGTGGCAAATTATTATTTGTCTTTTTTTTTGGGGGGGGGGGGTGTTTTTTTTTAATTTTCGATGAACTTATTTTAGGCCAAACGTTTTTAAATATTGCTCACAGATTTTAATTTACAGGATGTAATCAATGTAAATAATTAGGGTGCGATTAGGCAAACGTCGATTTTTAGGTTAACAATACCATTACATTCGAAATTTGATAAGAGACTGTTTACCATGCTCAAAATTCATGAACTGAGTGTTAGGATCTGATAACCTTAATGATTCTGCATAGTCCCTATATCCCTAGATATAAATGTGACTTACCACACGCATATATATATATATATATATATATATATATATATATATATATATATATATATATATATATATATATATATGGGTCAATACAGATGAGTATGTAGAAACAATTCACTTTCATGACACATATTTACATGGCTATGGAAGTATTTTCTCCAAGTTATTATCTACAGTGCATATAAATGAAGGATCACAAAAAAATTAACTTTTTTCAAAAGATAAATAATCAGGAAATAAACAAGTGAATGATATAAGCTGATCTACAACTTTCGTTTGTAACTTGTTTTCGATCTAACTGCCTGTTAAAATTCTATTTACGGCATTATACCATCTGAAGACTAAACTTTAAAGGTATTTACATTTCAAGAAAGCTCAGTTAAGATAAAATATCAAGTCAATAAGAAGAAATCTTCACAAGTATTTCCTACTTTCATTATCTGAACTAAATTGTGTACCACAAACTCATAATTCTCCATACCATATGCCAAAGTGAAGTTAACTTTCGTTATGTCTGTTGATTTCCTGTCCTAATTTAGCAATCATGAGTGAACTGAATGATCATCCCAAATAAAACCAAGGTCATATTTATTTGTAAACAAGCTCTCAGGCGGTTATTGAGCGGAATAAGATTTAAAATTTCGAATTCATTTGAAAGAGTTGTTGTGAAGCTTCTCCAATTTTCATAGTCTGAATACAAACAGTAATAAAGACAAACAGTTTGGCATCTATATTTACCTTTTTACAGGCAACTGAAGACAAAACTGGGCCATAAACAGATGGAGATGTGACAATGTGAAAACTATAAACACTTTTTAAACATCATTCAACTTCAAACAAATGCAAATTACGAAGCCTAGGATTTTTAAATGTTAGTGCTTATTAAAATAAAATCGAATGTCTAGAATTAAAAATACAGACAGTGATTAGATCGTGAAAATATGTATTTTTTTTAATAATGATTTTGTTAATTTTCTTTAAATTTTTTTTTTTTTTTTTTTTTTTTGTTTGTTTGTAAATCTTTTTTTTCTTAGCACGTTGATTTTATTACCTTTTAAGATATTTTAAAAAATTTAACTTTTGCTATAGAACAGCCATATTTGAATCAATGGAACAAATGAAGATCATTTCTGTAAATAATATTTTATAATATGATTTGTAACATGTATAATTGTTGATATCTATAACATTAAATTATATATCTTTCATATATATATCAATATATCATGATATTATTACACATACAAGATATTGCGTCAGCAAAAGCTTTTAAGGAAATACTAATGGTCTTTGAAGATAGGTGTTTGCTTAATGGCGGTTCATTTATATTATTATTATTATTATTATTATTATTATTATTATTATTATTATTTCGTTCATATGACCTTGAAGAAGTAGTTGTTTAAAATAAAAAGGCGGTTGCTTAGCACAGGTGAATTTTAATATGTTTCACTCTAGTCCTGACCGAACAACGAGCAGTTTTGGTATGTTGGATACTTGCCAAGGCAGGAAATATTAGCCTTGGCGCCTCCACGCGTCAGGCAGAACACGTAAAATAGTTTCTAAATTTAGGAACAGCTAAGCTCGTCATATGACTAAAATGACAGAATGGATCGCTTGGTTTAACGCACCTTGTCACATTATTGGCTATAACATTTGCACAGGTGAGTTTGAATATATGTTTCACTCTAGTCCTGACGGAACAACGGGTATTTTTGTATTTTGGATACTTGCCAAGGCGTGAAAACTTTCCTGCGTGCCTCCACGCGTTAGGCAGAACACGTACATTTGGGAACATCTAAGTTCATATGACTAAATTGACAAAGTGGGTCGGCATCTTGTCACATTATTGGCTATTACATGCCGAGAAAATGGAAGTTAAGTGCTTTTTCAAGGAAACATCAAGGCAGCCGACCCGGGTTGGCCTGGGCGGTATCGAACCCGTTACCCTTTAAATTACGAGTTCCACGCTCCAACAACTGAGCTACTGCGGCTCCCCAAAATAATCAGCTAATAAAGTTGTTTTTGCAGACGTATAATTTAGCGATTTTGTCTAAAAAGGTGGGATTTAAATTTTAAAGATTTATATTTAGGGATTGGAGATATGAGAGACGATATATATTTAAGCATTCTACATCTGTAGAGGACATACCAAAATGACCTATCGCCATTTTAAAAAGCACGCAATTGGATTTATGTCATTTAATCTACACAGCAGCATGTTCAAATAAAAAATATATATATATAAAAAATGTTAACTGGTGTTAATTAGGGGTATTGTTAAACGTATATGATAATTGTTTTGATTTAAAGAGAAGCCAATATTTGCTAACGTCAGCAAAGAACTTGAACTTGTCGGATGCGATTAGACAGGAGTTTTCCCTAACCTTCCTAATGTGAGGCTGGTTTCTGTGTTCACAAGTGCCAGTCTCAGAGCTTGGCGTGAACAGTTCTTGACGTTGTTCACGTTAGTAAGTAGGTTGCGGTCCCTTGAACTATTTATTCAAAGTAATAATGACAACAATTAATGAATTCTACTCAAATATCATGAAACCAAAGATATATTCTCCTCAGGAAGGAACACACATGCTCTTAGAATACCTCCTACAATCATGATTGAATAATGTTTACACTAGGAATGAATCGCAGAGTACTATTGGAGCATTCTCATTTTAAAACAAAATAGATGGCAGTTTCGTCGTGTATTTTGTATTATTGTAAAATTCCAGGAAATAATTAAAATATTAACCCAATCAACTTTGGACAATCAATTTTCACAAGTTTTATATTTAAAACAATCTGAGTTACAGAAGTATGTCAGAACTTTATTTGAATCACATGTCAGATACAAGTCGTAGCCGATATGACCTCAGATTATTCGTATGTGCGTGTATTGGGCTTCAATTTCCTATTCAGTATGATGGTACAATTTGTGTCATGGCCTTCTTTCTATTTGGGTAATCGATATGGCGATACACCTCGTAATGGGGAATCGGATAAGGGCTTTCTTCTGTTGTTCCTTTCTATGCTGCTTGCCATTAGAATGGCCGTTTCTTTTATAGCTAGACGGTGTGTATCAAATTGGCAACATCGGCAAAAATTTTAACAATCTGACATACAAGGTACTTGTATATCCGACATGCATCTCTCTCTATCTCTCTCTCTCTCTCTCTCTCTCTCTCTTAGGGGATTAGCCTGAACAACAGGAGTGTGCTGCAGCTACAGGGGGTTAGGATTGGATTAATGACTCAGGCATAAAGTCGAAAACAAATGCAGATTCCTCTCTTAAGACAAAAAACATCTTTCATGACGGAAGAGAATGATTTTTTAAGATACTTTTGACTTAAAGTGCAGAGGCTTTTCAAGACATCTTAAAATTCCTCAAAGAAAGAATTGTTCAATGTTTTCTCTCTCTATTTTTTTTTCCTAGAAAGATGTGCAAAGTAATATTAACCATTCTTTCTGATACAGAGCTTCCGGTCCCAAGTTTGGAATTTTTTTTATAAATGGCAAGTTTGTTTTTAAAACTTTTATGACATTTGTCTTCTTGGGACATGTAAATTCATTAAAGTAATAAATATCAAGGACATGGCAAGTTTTCGTGAGAAGCAATTTTTGAAGAAGGGCCAGCCTATATTGAAAAATAGGCAGATAAAAAGAGAAAGAATTCACATGGCATTGCCACGTTTTAATGAGTGGAGAATTGCAGAAAAGTGACTTGCATGTATTTCAATAGATCATGTGCTCGGGATAGCATAATGAATACTTGAGACGAGCTTTGGGGCATTACGCTTTTGTGCAAAAACTTTCTTATGATTGATCAAGGAATATTAGTTACAAATCAATCGTCCATATTCAGGCATCAAATGCATTTTACTGCTAAGCAAAATAAAGATTATGAAACCAAAACGATGTTCAGTTATAAAGTAATAATGTCTCTGTGACCATAATTAACAGTAAAAGGATGTAAGTTACAAGAGACACAATTGCAAAAGAACTAAATAAATTAAAAACAAACTGAATGTATATAAATTTTGGATATAAAGTTTACAAAAAAATGGGAATAAATATAACGATAGAATTTACGTCATGCGTTTATCCAAACAAAAAGCTCTGTTTTAGAATTGTTTTGATCAGGAAAAATAAAGGAGACATAGAGATATATACAGAGCAAATCCTCTATTACAGTGTATTACAGTGATCTAATGAAGATTTCTTATTGGCTAATAACTGGGATGACGTCGATGATGAATGTTTTGGATAGCCAGGCATAACATTTTTTATTCAAATAATGCCGCAAAAACGTCTCCGATTTCTAATATGGAGATTTTGAAGGACCGACTCTACAAATCAAGCAGCCTTGTTCGAAATTCTTCCTACCCGACCTACGGAAGCTGAAAATCTCGTGAGAAAACTTGGCTTTAATGATTTTAGACCAAAAATACTGGAAAAAGACCGATAAATCAATAAATGGACAACAGAAAAGTATAACAAGCAATTGCTCAATAGATGGATAGAGGTCGAGGGAGCAAAAAGCGACACGGACTACCCTATATGCTGTCATGGTGAAATGTGGACTTCAAGATGTTGATACAAAAGGCTGAGGTTCTAAAATTTTCCGCAGAAAAAGAAATGATAATTATAACACACTCCCATGCAAGGTGTATATCTCAGATCTTTATATCAGAAAGAGGTAGGACAATATCTCATGCGCAATCCTGTACTGGATTGAATCTCCAGAAAGAGCAACCCCCATCTCGTCCTCGTTGATAGTCCATTATGTATTTAGGTGCTTAAGCATTTACGACACAGTTTACTGCATCTTTACCTCGAATATGCCATACATTTACGACACAGTTTACTGCATCTTTACCTCGTATATGCCATACATTTACGACACAGTTTACTGCATCTTTACCTCGTATATGCCATACATTATTCTGAGAGTGTCCTGCATTTTCAACTAGTTGATTTGTTCTCACCAGAAATGATATTCTGTCTAACTCCCGAGAAGATGAAGGTAATAAATGAGGAAGAAGCTAAATAAAATGAATATACAAGGTCATTGAAACAAAAATCATAATTAGTTGAGTTTACTGAAGTTGTCAACAAAGAATGTGACAAAAGTATTAGTTCCAGAACATATTCAGAAAGCAATATTGAACAAATACAAATATGCGCGGCGTCTACTTATTAAAGTAAAACCTGATTTGAAACTTTTTTTGTCTATAAATTTACCAGGCATGAAACTCCTGAATCTGAGACTACACTTAAAATGCTGAACCTGAAACTAGACTTGAACTCCTGAACCCGAGATCACACTTGAAATGCTGAACCTGAGACTAAACTCGCACCCATGAACCAGAGACTACACTTGAACTCCTGAACCTGAGACTACACTTGAACTCCTGAACCTGAGACTACACTTGAACTCCTGAACCTGAGACTCCACTTGAACTCCTGAACCTGAGACTAAACTCCCACCCATGAACCAGAGACTACACTTGAACTCCTGAACCTGAGACTACACTTGAACTCCTGAACCTGAGACTACACTTGAACTCCTGAACCTGAGACTACACTTGAACTTCTGAACCTGAGACTACACTTGAACTACTGAACCTGAGACTACACTTGAACTCCTGAACCTGAGACTACACTTGAAATGCTGAACCTGAGACTACACTTGAACTACTGAACCTGTGACTACACTTAAACTACTGAACCTGAGACTACACTTAAAATGCTGAACCTGAGACTACACTTAGAATGCTGAACCTGAGACTACACTTAAAATGCTGAACCAGAGACTACACTTAAACTACTGAACCTGAGACTACACTTAAAATGCTGAACCAGAGACTACACTGGAACTACTGAACCTGAGACTACACTTAAAATGCTCAACCAGAGACTACACTGGAACTACTGAACCTGAGACTACACTTAAAATGCTGAACCAGAGACTACACTTAAACTACTGAACCTGTGACTGCACTTAAAATGCTGAACCTGAGACTACACTTAAAATGCTGAACCAGAGAGCAGTTTTAAAGATATGGTCGGTTAATTTAAAACATTCGCGTTTGTAGTTTGGACCACATAACGTCGCCATGATGGATATAGTTTTGACGTCACTAAGTCGTATCCCGTCTATCGCCGATATATTGATCTACTGATTCGCTGTTGCCATAACCATAAAGTTAATTTTGTAACAGTTTTAAACAATTCAAACATAACAACGATATTAAAATATGTAGTAAATAATGAGTATGAATTCAGATTATGGAGATACACGAGAAACCAGTTTATTAGTTTGTCAAAATTGTGCAACCTACTGCGAGAGCCTACGGCTTTTCATTACGGTAATATAAGTATAAATGAGTCGTTACTTAAACTCTAAACTTTTAGCAAGATATTCCCAAATGCTGCCAACACATGTAATTTTTCTTATAAAATCAAATTAAATTCAAATTAAATTCCCACTTTCTAACAATTATTAAAACTTCGAGTCACTTTCAACTGAATGTCAACTTGTCGCATAACGAAATAGACTAAATAAAGTTACGGGTATGGACAATCGCTTTCTCAAGTGAGGAGCTTACAAATATGGTGACATGCAGTAATGTTGTCAATCAAATACCGGTGCGGTTGTTTTCGTTGTTGCAAAGGTTTATTTGATCATTGCGACATTTTTGTTGTTATAACGTTTTATTTTATCGTTGCAATAATAACATTACTGTTACAATAATAACATTACTGTTCCAATAATAACACTACTGTTGCAATAATAACATTACTGTTACAATGGTAAAAAACAATATTAGCTTTGCGATGATAAAAAAAATCCGTTACGATAGTGATATTACCGTTGCAACTATAATGCAACTATAAAACATACCGTTGCAAAACAAAATATATAAAAAAAATTTAACAAAATAATTAAAGGAAGTACCGTCATATGGGTGCTTTTACTAGAGTTAGGAATGACTCGCAGTATACCGTACAATAATATTGAAAGTAACAGCGGGTTTGTATGCAGACTGGCACTCAAGATCAGTTAAGCCTTCACTTCAATATAACAAGAAAGATACATTGAAGTTCATTATTAGAAAACGAACTTGAGTGTTTTCATGCATTCCGAGAAGAAACCGTTCCAGGTTCAAGCCTAGATGGCTATAGTTAACCAGATCATATATCTTTCAGTTAGGAATACTGGAAAATTAACAAAACGTAGAGCCTTTATCACAATTCATGCGATATATATAGTAGTAACAAGATAAGAGCCGTTCTTTATACCACAATTAAACTTAAATGTTAATTCACTAGCTACCTGCCAAGAAAATTATTTTCATTCTATCTTTTCGTTATGTATGAAGGATTATGCTATCGGGTTGTCTTGAGTTCAAATGCGTTGGATAGTTTGTTCTTTCTTTCCAAAACGTGTTTGAAATTGATTGGGTTTGAAAACCTAGCATTTCTCAGGAAATCAATAAAGTGTTAAGCCTTTACATAAAATTAAACCAATATAATATCAAGAGTTAGAGATTTATAATCAAGGAATCGAACCCGTGTTGCGAATTGCGGCAGCTAGCAGCTTGATTTTGTGTACCAGCCTCGTCATCTACCTGGCCAATACAAAGAATAAATAAGACCAAATTAAAGTGCTAGAAATGCATGGGAACTCCTTAAATTGGTAAGCGGAATTTAACTGTCACCTAAATGCACAAACATCTTTGATATTTTTTTTTATAAATGAAATTATCAGATATACGCCATCTTTGTTTCAAGCAATTATGATACTAGCTTTTGCTCAGCATCTAAAACTTTCATAGAATATTCCCTATCATAACCATGATGATGGTGTAATAAAACCAATTTGATCCGGCTCGCATAGGTTTTACATGCTTACAATGGTCCTCTCCGCAAAAAGAAATCAAAGTTTCTGCATTAAAATTGTATTGTGCGTAATTCTAGTACTTGCTATTGATATAAAATATCACAATCTATGTATATCATTCAAATTTAAATAATTAACAAAAAGAAAGTAAATAATTATTGGGAAATATTTATCGAGCTTTCATATACTTATTACTAACTATGAATTATATCGGTACATATGCCAACATTACTTTCCTTGATGTGTTATGCTCATTAGATAAAGCGATGTGGTATAGTTTTAAAGGTCATCTACATTATTGACCAATGGGTGGATGTTTGCCTACACTATCTTGTCAGTCACAGAATGTGATTTTCGACTTCTAATGGCATAATTTCTTTACTGACGATTGCACACCTGCTGATGAACAGCTCTACTAGTCGATACGCAAGGACCACACATAGGTTTGTGCAACACACACACACACAGAGGCTTACACACGCACACACACACATGGTGAGAGAAAGAAAGAGAGAAAAACAATGCGAATTGGCAGAGAAGCACGCCACGACAATACGAATTGGCAGGAAGCATCACCTTTTGCTAATATATCAATGAAAAATATATTAGCGAACTCTGCATTTATTAGCTATGAAATTTTAGCTGTCATTGACGAATGTTATCACATTAGAATTCGCGAATAGACATTTTATATTATCTTCATTCTCGGCATCTTCAGGGAGTAAAGTCTCATCTTAATGTAATATATATTTTTATGTATAAAGTTTACGTATGAGACTTCAGGGACCAATATGTGCATTGAGAAATCAGACATCTTAAACAAGATCTTGTTTATGGCCAAACCAATTACTCTATTAAATGCATATATATATATATATATATATATATATATATATATATATATATATATATATATATATATATATATCAACATGATGATTGATGCTACAGTACATACTACTGCTAATACTACTACTATGACTAATATTTACGTCTACTGCTGCATTTAGTGTTACTGCTTCTCGTGATGATATGATTATCAATGTTAATAGAAATAGTGATCGTATTTGACTGAATATCTGGGTTTTCTATAGAGAGTATACATCTCCATTTTTTTATGAAACAATATTAAAACAAATAAATGGTAGGGAGTAGGGAGTACAAAACTAACAAAACTAAGTCTGTACTTCAGATATGAACGGATGCATGGATAAAGAATACAACAAATAAGTCAGTACTACAAATGTGTAGTATATTGTAATTCTTACATATCTGATTACTGTGAGAGTGACTTGCAGGGATAACTTTTATATTTGTTTAGGTCTTAAACCATTTTACAGTGCATTACCTTGACAAAAACTACTAAAGTACATTAATTTACACAAATTACGCATATATACACCACAGCGAGAGAGAGAGGTGCATTGTCAAGCATTGAGGGTTGTTATTACAATGACTAACGAGTATTTATCAACACAGTTTAGATTTTTGTACCCCATTAAAGACGATATGCCCATTTTTCAGTTTTCTTTTCCTATTACTGCCGGCCAGCATTGCGATTTCTATGAACCGTACTCGTTATGGTGTACGGAAAGGGTCCAAATAACAGGTACCATTGCAAAACTATCCAAATATCGTTCGAACGGTATCCAATTGTATGCTAACTTTTGCTGATGCAACGGTAATTTCTGTCGTTGCAAAGATGCAATTTATCGTTACAACAGTTATCCATATACCGTTTATGGTACACGAAAAGGGTCCAAACAACCGGTACCATTGCAAAACTATCCAAATATAGTTCCAACGGTATCCAATTGTATGCTAACTTTTGCTGATGCAACGGTAATTTCTGTCGTTGCAAAGATACAATTTATCGTTATCCATATACCTTTTATGGTATACGAAAAGGGTCAAAACTACTAGTACCGTTACCACAGTATCCATTTATCGTTGCAACACTACATTTTGTCAGTGCGACGGTAACGTTTGTCGTTGGAACGATAACATTTGCTGTTGCAACGATATTTTTAACACTGATGTCGTTGAAACCATGTTTATAATTGACATACCCTTGCAACGATATTAAAATCCTGGTGTGATCGTATTTTTTATTGTTGCAACAATATATTTTATAACTGCAGGGGTAATATCACTGTTGTATTGGTAATTTTTATCGTCACAACGCTTAAATTATATGTTACTATTGCAGAGATAATGTTGCCGTTGAAACAGTACCAAAACAAAACGTTGAAACAACAAAACTACCATTGCAACGGTCAAGTAAACCATGGCAACAACAAAATTTACCGTTCCAACGATAAAATAAATCTTTGAAACAAGAAAAAATACCCTCGCACCGGTGTTTGAATATCGTTGTAACAGTAGGTGAGTATCGTTGCAACGGTATACAGATATCGTAGCAACGACATCAATATAAAAGATATTGTTGCGATGGTAAAGTTTATCGCTGCAGCGATATTTAGATACCATTGGAACGATATCAATAGTTTTGACCATTTGCGTACACCATAGTAATATGTTTGTCTGACTTTGTCTTATTTCGGTATACTGTTCAGCTGATCTGTCCTATTTCCGTTGATTCCGTTGGACTTTTGTTGTTTCTTTTTTTAGTGTCATTAATACCAGAAACAATCCTACAGATCTGCAGAGAATCAGTGCACAGGTTCCAAGAAGGAAATTAGAAAAGACAAATAAAGAAGCAAATGATAACTGTTGATGCATTCTGTCCCTCTTTTATTAACCACTAAAGCACGTATGTATTTGGTGTGGGTTCATAACACACAAAACTATTGTATAAATCCCGATTTTAATTATCTTCCCAGAGGCTCTTCGAGCTATCTGGCATTATACCATTGTTCGAAAAAAATGTAACTCCTTATTCTTTCGTTACAAAACATTTCATTTAAAAAAAAAGAATACGAGTCAGAGTAATCTAATCCACGTTAAACTGTAAGCTCTACTGTGGAAGGATGATTTTCCAACTAATATTTATGAGTTGTCCGCAGTAATCTCTTGCTGTCTCTGTCTCTCTCTGTATATACCAAGAGTACACGTACAGTGTATATCACTCTTCTGACTAGCGTCATATATATATATATATATATATATATATATATATAGAGAGAGAGAGAGAGAGAGAGAGAGAGAGAGAGACAGACAGACAGACAGACAGACAGTCAGAGAGAGAGAGAGAGAGGAGGGAGATAGTACAAATGTAAATTTCGCACTGAATTATAACTTAGTAGCTCAATGAAGTTACTGTTCTAATCGAATGAATATTACATTAAAAAAAACTTATTGTAGAACAATGTGTTGTAGCAATCTTTATGATCTAGGACGAGAATTACAGAATTACAGTGTAATTCTAGTCACAGTTAAGTTTTAGTGAAAAATCTTTAGATTTACCCGGAAATTTCTGAGACCCATCATAAATTTAAAAATTCCTGTCTATACAAGCATTTGATGTTCTATAGTCCTCCCATTTCCAGCCTTCTATTGGTCACGGGGGGGGGGGGGGGGGGCGGATAATGTATAATGTATACACACATTTGAAGTTTTCTATTTGTATCTTTTATTTACTTTTTATCCGTTCATGAATTATGATATTGATTCATTGAAAGAAAGACGGAAGTTATAATTCATCCAAACCTGTGCAAGGTCACACTAGGAAACAATGATTACAGTCATAAGTAGTAGTTGTAGTACATATATTGGTCACAATACGTGTCAAACGGGGAAACTGGTGTAGTGGTAGTAGTTTGCCTTCAATCTATTATTTTCCTCTCTGTAATTTAAAAAATATACACCGACATGGCAATTTATATCCAGTTCTGTGCAAAGATAAACATCTAAATTTGTACAATCTCATCAAAGAAAGCCTATCATGTCGTATTTAAAACGCAATTTTTTTTTTCTTTCAATGTGGACCCTTCAGAAAGCTTGTGCAATTTTTTTTTTTTTTTTGTTCAATTTGGACCCTTCAGAAAGCTTGTGCAATTTTTTTTAATCAATACTATAAGACACAGATATTCACGAATATTGTGCCACACTTAATTTTCGCTAACCTCGCGTTATAGTTTGCGGGTAACTCTTTTAAGATGTCGAACAACTAAACTCTGAGACAGATGCCTTTTATAGGTTTTGGAGACGTAATTTCAATATTTTTCACGAAGAAAGGAAAACCCTACTTGGGTTATATAAATATATATATATATATATATATATATATATATATATATATATATATATATATATATATATATATATATGGATGGTGTATTTGGGGATTATCATATGTTTATTGTCTGAACAAGTACAAAGGTACTGTAATAAGCTCTCGTAACAAGATTATTGAATATTGTATATTTTCTTGGGGTCTTTTGCATAATAACTGACATACTTCAGTTGAACCTTGAGGATTAAACAACACGATATTCGGTTTAGAATCACACCAGATGCCTCACCAGTAAAAGATTGCTATTAATTGTTGTGTAATATTTACACAAAGTTACTGCCGATGATTTTTTTAAAAAGTTGTATTGACATACTTTGGAATGGGGATACGTGAGGTAGAATCCGATTGGAGATAATCAGATAAGTCGCTCTTGACAATAGACTAATTGTCTCCTAGGTTAAAAAAAACAATATACTAATTGTCTCCTAGGTTAAAAAAAACAAAAGCCAGAGTTATAAAAAGCATCCAAAATCCATGGCCTCGAATTTTATATTAGGTATCACTACACTAATTGAGCCAATTAGCTGTTAATGAATCCTATTGTAGACTCTGAGAAAATCATTTATATGTTTATTGAGTTCAGCCTCAAGGCTTTTGCGTATGATGACTATGTGAAAACGGGGGAAAGAACATCAACTGTTTATTATTATTTCAAGGCCTTTGTGTAGGATGACAAAGTGAAAAGGAACGATTTTCGGCCAGTTTAAGAAAGGACACGTGCACTGAAAATTCCAGTAATTTCATTCAGATATAATTATTTCCAGAAAATACAACAAAACCTATACCGATTTTTTTTCTATATGTTGTGTCCAAATTAGTGCTTAGCATAATTAAAATAGTCTTGGTGCATTTAAACTGGACTTCGTTAAAAATGTTAACAAAATAAGGAAATGTATTAGGAAAATTATTGTAACTGCTGTCAGGTAATTTACCTGTATATGCGCAGAGGAATGTCGATATGAATAGAATATTTATGAGAACGTGTAATAGGAACCATGAGGAGATGGTAAGCTGAGTAATAATGTATAATTGTATAATTTGCTCATTTTAAACAGTGGCGTAACTTCGAAATGGTGCCCCCACCCCCCGCAAAAATTTAGAGTGGTCCCCCATCAAATTAAGGTACAGCTGGATTTTGGGCCCCCTTTTTGCGCCCGCCCCCCACCCCCCTAGAGCGTTAGTTACGCCACTGATTTTTAATACTTTCTGGAAGTGAAGAGAAGATGTTTGGACCTGAAGATTACAAGTATTTCCAGAGTGCCCGGTGATATTTAAACATAGAAACCGTGTATGACGGTTATTCTAAAGTAACGAATCACTAAATTGGGCTTATGTTTACAACTTAACAGGAAAGAGTTATCCTTCAATTGGAAACTTACAAAATTAAGCACCCAATTAATTAATTAAATAACTACAGTGCTATTTTTTTTTAAATACCCTTCTCGTGCTAGGGCATAGTGGAATTGCCATATCTTTCTAAATTACAAGACTTTTTTAATGCAGAAAAAATTATTTATAATACAAGATAAATTCTCTCTGAAAATATCTTTGATATGAAAAAACATTGATAAATCTAGTTTTAATATCATTTTAAATAAAACTTACAAATTTGGAAAACTATATAAACATATAAATTACATTTTCATACAAATTTAAAACATAAAACTACCACATTTTAGACACCAAAGTTGAGCAATTTACGACAAGTGGTAGCTTGCGTCTGTGCAACTTATAACACACGGTCCAGGGGTAGAGAAGTACGACAGCTCACAGTCCTTTTTTTAAAAGCCAAATTGCAATATGCATGTTCAAATGTGTATAGGTATACATACTAAAGAAACAATGACGACTACTATGTTCCAGATTTATTTGTGTCAGGTACTCAGCCAGTTGTTTTGATAGATAATAGCACAGTCAAATTACTCATAGTGATGGAACCAGTAACATGCTTAATAGCAAAATTGCAAAGTATTTTCAAGTTAATAATCATAAAAGGTGGCCCAATAGAAAAATAAAACTCCAGGGAGGCTCTACCTCTCTAAACATGGGTGTTTATCTCTCTGATGAAGACATCAGGCAGTGTCTTTCAGGTATTATATCCCAGTGTGGTAGTATGAACTAATCCTGGTACTATATCCCAGTGTGGTAGTATGAACTAATCCTGGTATTATATGCCAGTGTGATAGTATGAACTAATCCTGGTCCAGTGTGGTAGTATGAACAAATCCTGGTATTATATGCCAGTGTGGTAGTATGAACTAATCCTGGTACTATATCCCAGTGTGGTAGTATGAACTAATCCTGGTACTATATACCAGTGTGGTAGTATGAACTAATCCTGGTACTATATCCCAGTGTAGTAGTATGAACTAATCCTGGTACTATATCCCAGTGTGGTAGTATGAACTAATCCTGGTGACTTTTGCAGAGCCTTGGTATCGCCATATCTCTGCCGGGTAACATCCAAGCTAATCCAACTCTTTTACCTTGTTCCAAATACCAGGCCAGACCTTAAAAGAGATAATGCGTGTTTCTTTAATCTCATGTATCACTAAGATGTAGGCAGATGAAGTGAAAATGTGCTAGATACGGAGATTTCAAAATGATATTAACTTTCAGAGGAAAAAACATTAAACTTGCCATAGCCACACTCAGAAATGTGAAGCAATGAATTAAAGTGACTATTCATCCCAAGCAATGAATGTGTATTAAAGTGACTATTCATCCCCAGCAATAAATGTGTATAAAGTGACTATTCATCCCCAGCAATAAATGTGTATTAAAGTGACTATTCATCCCCAGCAATAAATGTGTATTAAAGTGACTATTCATCCCAAGCAATGAATGTGTATTAAAGTGACTATTCATCCCCAGCAATGAATGTGTATTAAAGTGACTATTCATCCCAAGCAATGAGAATGTATTAAAGTGACTATTCATCCCAAGCAATGAGAATGTATTAAAGTGACTATTCATCCCCAGCAATGGGAATGTATTAAGTGACTATTCATCCCAAGCAATGAATGTGTATTAAAGTGACTATTCATCCCAAGCAATAGGAATGTATTAAAGTGACTATTCATCCCAAGCAATGAATGTGTTTTAAAGTGACTATTCATCCCAAGCAATGAATGTGTATTAAAGGGACTATTCATCCCAAGCAATGAATGTGTATTAAAGTGACTATTCATCCCAAGCAATGAATGTGTATTAAAGTGACTATTCATCCCAAGCAATGAGAATGTATTAAAGTGACTATTCATCCCAAGCAATGAGAATGTATTAAAGTGACTATTCATCCCCAGCAATGGGAATGTATTAAAGTGACTATTCATCCCCAGCAATGGGAATACATTAAAGTGACTATTCATCGCAAGCAATGGGAATGTATTAAAGTGACTATTCATCCCAAGCAATGAATGTGTATTAAAGTGAGTATTCATCCCAAGCAATGAATGTGTATTAAAGTGACTATTCATCCCAAGCAATGGGAATGTATTAAAGTGAGTATTCATCCCAAGCAATGAATGTGTATTAAAGTGACTATTCATCCCAAGCAATGAATGTGTATTAAAGTGACTATTCATCCCAAGCAATGAATGTGTATTAAAGTGACTATTCATCCCAAGCAATGGGAATGTATTAAAGTGACTATTCATCCCAAGCAATGAATGTGTATTAAAGTGACTATTCATCCCAAGCAATGGGAATGTATTAAAGTGACTATTCATCCCAAGCAATGGGAATGTATTAAAGTGACTATTCATCCCAAGCAATGAATGTGTATTAAAGTGACTATTCATCAAAAGCAATGCTAATGTATTAAAGTGACTATTCATCGCAAGCAATGGGAATGCATTAAAGTGACTATTCATCGCAAGCAATGGGAATGTATTAAAGTGACTATTCATCCCAAGCAATGAATGTGTATTAAAGTGAGTATTCATCCCAAGCAATGAATGTGTATTAAAGTGACTATTCATCCCAAGCAATGGGAATGTATTAAAGTGACTATTCATCCCAAGCAATAAATGTGTATTAAAGTGAGTATTCATCCCAAGCAATGAATGTGTATTAAAGTGACTATTCATCCCAAGCAATGAATGTGTATTAAAGTGACTATTCATCCCAAGCAATGAATGTGTATTAAAGTGACTATTCATCCCCAAAATATATAAGGTTTCCATCAGGATGTTTAACAGCGTATTTCAGCCATTTACAGGATAAATAACCAATGAGGAACACCAGCTATGATAAAGTGTAAGACAACATGGGGAGGGGGAAATTTTACCATATGAGCAACAATCAGTACATAACAATATACGGGAGGTTGAGTGGCAAAGTACTAAATTAAAAAATATTACCATAAGTAAGTTAATTAACGATGAAAATAATATTTTGGGATATTTAAAGTGCATATAGTCAATTCTGAACCTGACAGATCCGCTGTAGCTATAGTTAGAGCATATCTCCTCAATTAAATGTAAAATATTTATTCCAACATATTCTAAATTAGGATGGACAATTTTCATGTGGGACATGTAACAATGTTCTTATTAAGATCATTTGTACAAATCATCGGATCTGTTTTACAATTTCTGGTGTATATTTAAGAGTGTCAGTTAATAATTATTAAGTAAAATGGTTCATTACAATGTGATATCAGCTTATGCTACAATGCCGCACTCTGTCAATCAATGTCTCAACCAAAATTAAAAAAATGAAAATGAATGTATTTAGTGTTAGACTTACTTCATTTCGCCATTTTCCTACATCAAAGTTAAAAGGACCAGGGAAAGTACATTTTATCTCTTTAACATATATTTATTTTTACATTTCTAAATATCTGACAGTTTGAAATGGCTTTTAGTAGACGGACTGAGTGGACTGTACTATAGTGTCTTATCTCCATCCTCTCATCAAATACAATATAACTATGTTTATAAAAAAAATTTGTAAGCTATAAAAGCAGGTATGTGTTACTAATAAATCACACCATCATAAACACATACATTAACTGCTTTGACTCATAATAAGTTGTTTAAATGACCCGGAAACACAATATCAGCTGAAATGATGTCTTGATTGTGTTTTGAATAAAGGCCCCATTCTGGTTTTTAGGTGATGAAAAATTGAAAACGATACTGTGAAAAGTGAGCAGAAATATAAAACAATGTTACTTTACTTCATAATGATACAAATAAAATGATGCAAAGCTGTCAATATTTCAACGTTTAAAATTTGTTATTTTTCAATTTTTTAAAAATATATTTTAATGTTTTTTTCTTCTAAAAATGTCAAAGTATAAAATTTTTAATTATGTAATGAAATATGCAAGAAGTGTTCGAATATTCAGGTTTGTGGCTTCAGTAGCGTGCTCAGAATATGAGATTAAAGGGCCATGCACCCCCACCTCCTGCAAGTACCACTGACAGAACTCAGTACACATTTAGTGTCTCTATGTATTTTCCCAATTTATTTTATGCTTGTCCGTGAATTAGTGGAATTTCCAAGAGAAATAATTTTGATAATTCGCTGGAGTGAAACATAAATTATTTTTTTAGACCAATCAATATATAGAGGATATTTGCTTGTATTGAGTGAATAATATATTTCATCGACTGGGTAAAAAAAACTCACTGGAGTGAATTATCACAAATATTTTTTTCACGAAGGTCCACAGACATCGATAACATTATGACCAAGCAATTTCATCCTCCATTTTGTCACTTGCTTGTTAAAGTTGTAAGTCTGGCACTAGTACCAGGTTCAAATTCCACGATGTGCTTATTTTTGTCTTCAATATTTTGTTTACGTGCTGTTTTACCTCCCTTTAGAAAAGAGAATTATGTTACTACTAATATTATATATGCGAATATACATTAAACACAATTGAACATAAACCTTAAAAAGCTGACATTATCGCGAGGGATACCGTAAGAAAGCCGCTACTAGAAGCAATCTGTTATACACATTACCTAGCCAATACGTTTGAGCAGAAAATAAAAATAAAATTGCTTGTTCCAAGTGAATAACGGATATATTTTATCTCGTGGGTGAAAAACTCAAGTATTTTCACTCGTTCCTTCGCCACTCACCCAATCAATGCAATATATCCGTTATTCACTCGCAAATATTTTCTGTATATTCTGTACATTTGCTTTTCAGTACTGAACTTTCCAGTGTGTCGAAATCCAAATAATTAATATGTTAATCAAAAGTATCTTCTTAGACAAATTTACAGTTACGTTCTTGTCATATGTTATAGAGTAATTTTGTTGAGAGGCTGAAGTAACAACAAAGCACCGTGTTATGGGTCACAGATTTCACTTCCGGGACAGCATCAATGGCTGAATACTCACTATGCTCTGTAAGCAAAATACACACAGACAATCACACCATGATCCTCAGATTCTAAAGAATAAACAATTTCTTTTAAATCAGGTTCAAGAATGCCTTAATCTAAGCCAAGGATTACAATCGAAGAAAGAGAGGAATAAATACTGTACAAATAGATAGGGACTACAATCGTGAGTACTGACACAGAAGTAATAATTGTGATATGATTATATAACAGAAATTATGTCCAATCAGCAACTGAAATTTTAATATTTGAAATTGTGTCACATTTCTAAGCCAAACGTATCACACCAACTGAAGACGGCCTGATTTTCAAAGAAACTTTTCGTTAACTCTTAAGCCGTTTGTCCTAGTTCTCTGAAATTTCTGGTTATGCCATAATAGTTAGACGATATGCGCGAATGGAATCCCAGGGATATTGTAGGGTCGGGCGACGAAAAGGGTATTGGTAGAAACATCGAGGGTGCTTTCGCGCCCGAGTTTTCCCAGTCAATACCCATTTAGACCTAAACCCTACAATATCACTGGTATCACACGAGAAAATATTGTCTAACAGATTTATTGAATGATCACTACTTTCTTTCCCATTTTTATATGATCAACTTTCTTTGTTCACCAACGTGACATCTTTCAAACTTCTCGTGTTTTATTTTTTTGTTTTGTTTTTTTAAAGTTGCATCATCTGTCAGTATGCATGTCGCCAATCATTTTCGACTCCTCACGTGATCGTACTCGTGTCTTATTCAAATCACCAACATTTCGTCATTTGTACGCGTGTCTTATTCAAATCACCAACATTTCGTCATTTGTACGCGTGTCTTATTCAAATCACCAACATTTCGTCATTTGTACGCGTGTCTTATTCAAATCACCAACATTTCGTCATTTGTACGCGTGTCTTATTCAAATCACCAACATTTCGTCATTTGTACGCGTGTCTTATTCAAATCACCAACATTTCGTCATTTGTACTCGTGTCTTATTCAAATCACCAACATTTCGTCATTTGTACGCGTGTCTTATTCAAATCACCAACATTTCGTCATTTGTACGCGTGTCTTATTCAAATCACCAACATTTCGTCATTTGTGCGCGTGTCTTATTCAAATCACCAACATTTCGTCATTTGTACGCGTGTCTTATTCAAATCACCAACATGTCGTCATTTGTACGCGTGTCTTATTCAAATCACCAACATTTCGTCATTTGTACGCGTGTCTTATTCAAATCACCAACATTTCGTCATTTGTACGCGTGTCTTATTCAAATCACCAGCATTTCGTCATTTGTGCGCGTGCTGTGATGTTGAGAAGGACCGTATAACTGACTTGAAAGAGCAAACGTTTCAAAAAGTCCAACCTGGATATATTACACAGTTTGGCGGAATTTATATCTGCAAAATATTGCCAGCCAAGATACGTCAAACTGAATGTACGGACAACACTATGGTGTATTTCTTGATTTAATTCGGGGATCAATGTTAAGAAGGCTAGTGGGGTTTTGTCTTACTTGCATTGATTAATTATTGTCTTTTCGCAATTCGATGTTTCCTTTCATTGTTCATTTACATGATGTCACAATAATTAAAATTTTCAATATCCGTCATTTGATGTTATTATCTGTATTGATTTTGAAAATACATTCTCTCTCTCTCTCTCTCTCTCTCTCTCTCTCTCTCTCTCTCTCTCTCTCTCTCTCTCATTGTTACATAGTGATAGTGATATGGATCTATTCGACTGCGGACAGCGTCTGACGTCATTAATTAATATTCCACTTGGTAATGCCCATCAGTGGAGTACCAGTTACTGGTACCCCGCGGCCTAGCCGTGGGTTACCAAAATTTAGAACACTGGAAAGTACTGACGAGGAAGCCGCCGTCATACAATAACACGGTTTAGAAGCATGTGTACATGTACAAATTTACTTGTTCTAATCTGTCAGCCGCTATCCGTTGTAGTAAAACAGAGTATTAAGTGCGGACTCAGCGAAAGTATTTATTTATTGGCATTTGTCCAGACATTCCTTACATCAGATTTGATAAGAATTCTAAATTGTACTATATACATAGGTGAAAAGATAGTCCAATTCAAATTCAAAGGAAGTTCAATTTACAGTTGGATAATACCAATAATCCATAGCGCAAAAATAGTTTCACCAGAACTGAGTACAAACAGAACCCGTCAAGTAATAATATCATTAATCAGCAATTATTTAAGGCCAAATGTTAAGAAATATATAGATATGCTAGAATATGTCCCCTTTATGTATATGAATCATTTGGATAATAGTTTAATTTGCTATCTGATCAAGGAAGGGCTTGTTTTTTCTTCGTCTTTAAGAGATCGCTCTTACTTTGAGGACAGTGCAAAGAAAAAAACAGTTTAAAAGAGACCTCGGTTTGCTTTAAACGAAAAGGAAACTAGAAAATAAAAAGGAAGGAAAGAGAAAGAAGGAAGGAATTGAGTGAGGAAGGGGAAAATGGAAGAAAGAAAGAAGGAAACAACGGAAGGAAGTGAGCAAGAAAGAGCTGTATAGATTATAATTAAGTTCAATTAACACATAATTGGATCATTGAGCTGGACTATGATTACGAATAAACGTATTGTGGGTATAACGAGTACAACTTAGTATAAATTTATCCCTCATAGAATAAAATTTTGAAATAAAACGCTAATTTCTAGAAATTGAATGTCTCATCACAATTATAAATCACATTTTGTACAGTATCAATTGTGTTTGCTATCAAAATGGATCTTTTTATATTTCCAATAATTATAGCATAAATTTGAGAAATATTGTTCATTTGTGTAAAACATCAGATCACTGTCATTCAGTGGTAATACCAAAAATTCATATATGAAGCGGTGGGGGTGTGGGAGGGTTAAAAGAAAATTCGAATGTTATGACACAATGAGAAAGAAACTTATCTTTTCTCTTAAAAAAAGGACTTGTTTTCTATACCTTATTGTGTATGGTAGATTATTTTATAACAATAAAATATGCTGAAATGCACGCTCAGCAACTCGCGCGCGTTCAAAGACATATAAGCGCGCAAATAGACGCACAATCACATAACGATACTTAATTAAAACCTTTTCAGTATTACTTCAACCTCTTTACTTTCTCGTGTTAATAGCCTTGAGTAGAAAATAAAAATATGTCGATACAGGTTAAACTTATTCTGTTGGCAGCAAGCCAGTGACAAGGGAATCAGCAATATAATTGGGAAATATGCCAAATATTGAAGGGCTTGTGCTCCACGTGATCAAGAGGATCTCAAAAATTAATGTACATTGAAACATTTACATGGTGCCTGACATAGGTAATAGTGTTATAATTTTGGGGAAAAAGACATATTCTCAGAACAAAAAAGAACTTTATAAATATTTATGCTTGCACGAGATCAATGTATCCAATTACCGTCACAGAGAGCGATTAAAGCATAAAAAAGATAAAATCATCCTGAAACACTGGCCCATCGTGGAATCATCAGATACATCAAAGTTGATCTTCCAGAATAAACCAGTAGTAGCCAACCGCAGACCGAAAAACTGAGAGAGACATTGTAGTCATAGATAAGTTAACGCCAATTGCAAACCAATAACATAGTGGTACATGTGGCCCCAGTGGTGATAAAAGGTGCAAAACATGTCAACATATGATAGAGACAAACACATTCTCTAGCACAGTGACGAGCAAAACATTGGACATATATGATCTAAACAAAATATACAAAACAGAGAATGTAATTTATCTCATGACATGTAAGATTTGCGGCCTTCGGAATATCAGAGAAACCGGAAAGCTACACACACACACACACACACACACACACACACACACACACACACACACACACACACACACACACACACCTGATTGGATGACAAAGAAGTTGGAGAGAAGTCCGATAGCAGAACACTTCTTTACCCCTGACCATAGTTTCTGTGACATTATACTCACTGTAATTGCTAACAACCGAGTTGCAAAACCAGCAAAGAAAAGGAATCTTACTGCGTACGCCGTCAAAGAACACTAAAACCAAGCGGCTTAAAGCAAGAAGACTCCAAACGGGTACCCGCACGCAAATCAAATAAAATAAAATCATTGTCTGTTTAGAACACATATTCTTCAATAAAATAATTCGTTCATTTACTTCATTATTTATTCACTTATCTATAGTTATTACTTTGTGTAGTTCTTGTTGGTATTAGTATTAGTGTTGTGGTTCTTGTTGGTATTAGTATTAGTGTTGTGGTTATTGTTGGTATTAGTATTAGTGTTGTGGTTATTGTTGGTATTAGTATTAATGTTGTGGTTATTGTTGGTATTAGTATTAGTGTTGTGGTTATTGTTAAAAAAGTGACAATGAATTATCTGGGATATAATCTATGGCTACATCACTTTATATTGAGAAATTGATGGCGCTTTTGCTCCTCCTTTTGTAGGTCGATACCAACTAGGTTGCCATTTTATCATCAGATTTCAAACCAATAAACGCGATATCCACAATTTTGAAATACTTCCTTAAGATCTATAATCATGTAAAGTTTTGTAAATTCAACATTTTCTTTTTTTGTTAATTGTCTCTGTTTTGTCTTTCACAAACACACAATTAGAGTCGAAAGTGCTTAGATGTGTGTGTGTGTGTGTGTGTGTGTATATATATATATATATATATATATATATATATATATATATATATATATATATATGAAGACATCCAACGACCTAGGCATGCAATCCAAAATATATCTGCTTAAACGATAAGGACCTCCATAAAAGATTTAGGATACTCAAAGGGTATATATAAAGACGGGGATGCAAAAGCAAAACTAGATTCGGCTAACTCAAAGGGCAGTTAAAAAGAAGGGAATACAAGAACAAAATTAGATTCGGCTACAGGAAAAGCTAAGGCCATATACCGAAGCAGTCTCCTCAGATACAAAGCTGCCTTGGCCCTCTCGTAAAAACGTATCACGCCAAAGCCTCAAACATTGGACAAATTTGTCTTTGACGATTGTATATTATTGGCTCCTCGGTACGTCTAAAAGGATGTCTTCAAAGAACTACCCATGGCTGCATACCCTCAGTCATAAAACTTAAAAGACAACCTTGTGTGTGCAAAGTTGAACTCAATTTATAGTACGGAAGCAGGAACACATAGATGTAGTGACAGACGTTGTCTAATCTGCAGACAAGTGCCAGAGACGACTACTTTCAAGAGTTCTTCAGCATGAGTTTCTTAGAATATTAATACAGGTTGGAGTGTGTCATATAGACTGTCATATACGTCCTAATATACAATATCCGTGCCATCCAATATGTTGGCGAAACAATTGACTTTAGAAAGAGAATCAAAAATCAAAAAAGCCATATCAGAAACAAAGCCAAACTCGCTAACCATTCAACTCAGCCAGCATTTTGTCCAGTCCTTCACAATGCTCCCCAGGTCCCCATTAAGTCAAATCACAGATGGGCTGATAATGCACGTGGCCTTAGAGAGAAATATTGTATCCCGCATATGTGAACACAAGGTGAATTCGGCTTAAACGAAAAACTTAAGTCCAAAAGTATTATGTTTAACCCACCATGCGTCCGTTTATTTCCTGTCAGTTTTATCATCCTCACTCTCCTCAAGTGACATTAATTTATTATTATTAGTAGTAGCAGTAGTAGTAGTAGTAGTAATAGTAGTATTAGCAGTAGTAGTGTTAGTATTAGTATTCTAGTAGAAGTAGTAGTTTTAGTTGTAATAGTACGTGTTTCCACAACCTTCCCTTGTAATGTAATACATTCATATCTTAACTTCTCGTAGTGACAATTATATCCAGGATGAAATGCTACACGCGAAATATCATGTACTGTTACATTTTTGGAGCCATATGAAATATAATAACTAGGTCACGGAAAGCAGTTTAGCGCTATTGTGTTTATAGCTTGCATGAGAAAAAAATTATTTGCCTTTTTCATAGAAAATATATCACTTTCTAGACATAGTTATTTCTTGTTAGTTTGTTATTTACTTTAGTTTAGACTTCTTCATTATTCTTCACTGTGCCAAAATGTAAATATTTGATTGTTCTACGCGTGTCACTGTGTGTGTGTGTGTGTGTGTGTGTGTGTGTGTGTGTGTGTGTGTGTGCATGTTTCGTTACTGTCCTCTTAGGAAGACTTTGCTTTACGTTCGATCGAAACATAGGAACACTTCGTTATTGTTCCCTGCGCCGTCTTGCAACTTACATATATATATATATATATATTATATATATATATATATATATATATATATATATATATATATATATATATATATATATAATTTCATATAACAGTTTAAAAACTTGCATTTGATAATACATGCGAAACCGAAATACCTAGTTGGCTAGGTTGGTGGGATGATTGATTCATCGTTTTTATTTGACAGCACTTAAAAGACATTGTTGACTATATCTTGCTGTGGAAATGGGAGCTAAATGCCTTTCCCATGGATACACCGAGGCTAGGATGGACTAAATTGTGCGGCCGTAATGTCCAGATGTCATCAATACCTAGGAGACGGTTTAAACAAGCTCCACTGTAACTTTCTTCTTGTATCTAACTAGGTTTTATTTATCTATTTCAAATCTTATGTTTAGTTCTCAGCGACAACGTGCATACAAGGGTTAGTTTTAAGTCATATGGTTAGCTCTCAGATACAACGTGTATACAAAAGTAAGTTTCAAAACCTATTTGTAGTTCTCAACTATAACCTGTATACAAGAGTCGGTTTCAAATCATGTGTAGTTCTGGACTAAACGGTGTACACAAGGGTCAGTTTCAAATTCTATGTGTAATTCTCAACTACAACGTGTATAAAAGTGCCAGTTTTAAGAAATCATATTCATTCGTAAATTCATATTTTAATTATAAGCAATCCTCTTGGTCGTAACTTCGTGAGGACAAGTATTTGCAGTCTCAGGAAAGGCTGGATTTGATGTCTAAAGATACAGGAAACCAGCGCACCCGTAGACTGCCAGCCATTGAAAATAAAATAAAAATGGCTTGAACTCTGGTCCTCTGAGGAGTTAAGCTAGTTATTTAATCGCTAAAGAATCTACTCTTTTATGAACCTTTACATTAATATATGAACAACAATCTAGGACTGCCACGCACTGTTTTTACCCTTTCAAAACTGTTTCAATTTAGATAATACATTATACAGGTAAAGGATACAAAGATGAAAATCCCCAGGTGATGTAAACAGAACTTAAGTATTCAATGAAAAGTCTCGCGCGAGGAATGAATGAATGTACAATCTTTGATATAAAGTGCCATAGAAAAGCAAGGTAGCAAAATTGGTGACATCAAAAACCTCGCCAAAATTTCCCAGGAAGATAAACATAAATATGCACCGGGAGACTACAGATAAAACGTAAAACATATAGGTAATTTAAACTGTGCATGTCATTTTTTATCCTTGTTCACCTTGACATGGATAATTCTCGCATAACTGATCCAAGTAATTATTAACAAGAATAAAAGCGAAGGACGCGCCTGGGATAATGTATATGAAATTAATGAATTCAATAATCAATTAATTAATAGGAGAATCTATCAATACATAATCATTATAGAAGTAATCAACCATTCCAGAATTAATTATTCATAATCATTCAATATAATTAATATTAGCCAGTCAGTTAAATTACCATAAACAAAGGTCTTTTTAAAACCTATCATTAGGTTTTCAATCCTCACGGACAAGCTTACGTAGTAGGTCTGCAAGTTTCCATTTGGTACAGATGTTGACTATCAGTAATGATAGTATGGGATATGTTTTTAGATACTATTAGAGAAATGGACAACATATACAGAAGCTTACACGTTTTTTTTTTTATCAAAGTTCTTCAGCTTAAACAATAATCACAAAAATCAAAAGGAGGTTGTTTAAACCGGCCTCAAAACGTGGTTTCACTTGCACTAATAATAATAATAATAATAATAATAATAATAATAATAATAATAAGGTCAACAAAAAATGTGTTTCCGGTCGGCCGACCGTCCCTGTTTCACGTTGCCGACCCTACCACTTTTTTCTCCCAACCCCACCCCCACCCCCAATTTTTTTTTTATAAACAAAATCACATTGCCGAAATTGAATTTTGCATCTAATTGAGCCGTTTTTGCCTGGTACTTTGAAGCGCTTTAAATATTATTTGATTTATGTATAATGTTTAAAAAAAAATTTAAAAAATTTAAAAAATACCTACCTGCCTACCCTATTATTTTTTTGGGCCTAATGTCGGCGATTTCCATCATAACCACTAGCGACTAAACCTATGGCTGACAACGACAACCTGTTGCAAAGATCCCTTTGAAATAACGGCATAGACTCGCATTATAGAAAGATATCTGTTCCACGTGTATTGTATGTTACATTTTGTGTTAAATGAAATTTCTTTCTTTTTTTTTTTTGAGGGGGGTGGGAGGGTGAACTTGTCATATGTTCTTCGTGCACATATTATCTTGATGAATGTAGATGCTCGTTATTTCCGAAATATTTTTTATTTATTCCCTGCCTGATACAGACACACGCTTAGGGTAAACAATGCGTTGCAGGGAGTATCATGGCGTCGCAAGGTTGCCAATGTTTTTTGACACTGTATAGTAGATGTCTGCCACAAATTTGGACCTGGAATCCATCAGACAGCTCGCTATATTTAGATATGTGCGAGAATTAACATTTTAGCAAGGTTTTAAACAAAATAAAATTAAAAAACATTTGTCTTTGACAAGGACAGAAGATCAAAAATTGAGCCAAAATCCTAAAGTTTCAGAATATCAGAAAGTAAATACAAAGACACAAAAATGAACTGTGAGGAACTTACAAAAGATTGATTCTGCTAACGTAGTTTCAGAAGTAAAGTCTAGCATGAATTCGTCAGTTCTCGGGGGCCGGAAAAAAAAAAGATTTATAGTCTTTGTGATGCTAATATCAACTATATATGATCTATAACAGTGATTGCTATTGAACAACGTGTGTCAAAGGCATACAACATTTTAATATTGACCAGGGTCGGTAAATATAGCATTAAGAATGATAACCATATAGCTGGAAATTGTAAATAGTCTACGATGACAGTTTAAGAGCACTTCCCAATGAATTGCAGTTCACTGCGCTCTTCGTCTGAAGTATTCCTATCTATGATGCATGTACTAAAAAATATCTATCTTATGCCCCCACCCCCTTTTCCCAATAGCAATTTCAACACTTTGTTGGGGTTCCTCAGGGATTTTAGTCCTCTGCAAAATATAAATGAAGTTCTAATTTCCAGACAGATTTTAACCGTCATTACTGAAAAGAGTTTAAAAAGAATATCCTTGTCAAACAGCATAAAATATTTGATCCACTAATATAAAATAAAATTAATATTCATGAATCTCAGTAAAACAAAAGATTCCCTTGCCAGAATGTAAGTGAAAAAATATAACCACGTTTTCTTCAGGTCTTTAAACTTGAACCCTCGTTGTAGGAACTGCAGCTCTAGCTCCGTTGTAAACAAGTACCCCTCCTCAACCTAGAGTTCTGCGATCGTTACGCACAAATGTGTGCATGTTTATATATGTGCTTATGTTGGTTTGTTACACAAGGGTAAAATGAAAATGGTTAAAACATATTTTCTACAACTCTGATGATTTATTTTAGTCTGTACTTTTTTTTTTTTTTTGTTTGTTTTGTTTTTTTAAATTTCATATTTGTGTCGACGTCGTAACTTAGGAGTCACCTCTGTGTGCAAACTATATATAATTACTTATACATGATATATAGGCCACGCCAATATACTGACGGTTTTCCATGTGTTTTAAAGACTTTATACATTTATCTTTCATTTAATATACATTTTTCTTTCATTTAATATAAATTTTTTATACATTTTTCTTTCATTTAATATACATTTTTCTTTCATTTAATATACATTTATCTTTCATTTAATATACATTTATCTTTCATTTAATATACATTTACATTTCATTTAATATACATTTATCTTTCATTTAATATACATTTTTCTTTCATTTAATATACATTTATATTTAATATACATTTATCTTTCATTTAATATACATTTATCTTTCATTTAACTTTCATTTAATATACATTTATCTTTCATTTAACTTTCATTTAATATACATTTATCTTTCATTTAATATACATTTTTCTTTCATTTAATATACATTTATCTTTCATAAAATATACATTTATCTTTCATTTAATATACATTTATCTTTCATTTAACATTTTCGAGAATTTTAACATCTAAACGATTAATTTATTTGGAAGGGTTTAACTTCCTAAGTTTCTGACCAATTCATTATTACATTTTTCGAACTTTACCTTTTTTTCTCACCATATAACCACTATTGTGCTGATGTGTTTATGCTAATGTGCCATAAAACGCAACGACACTTATCAATATATACATACATACATACATACATACATACTGACGGTTTTCCTTCAAAGTATGGGCCCGGGGTGACCGAGTGGTCTAAGGCGCTCGCCTTTACCGATCACTGCCATCTCACCTCTGTCCTCGTGGGTTCGAGTCTCGGGCTCGGCTAACGTGGGTGTGTGAAAAAGCTTGCCAGTAGCTTCCCGTGGGTCGGTGGTTCTTCCTGGGGTTTCTCTGCTTCTTCCTCCACCAAATATACTGGCCGCCATGTATAGCCTATCATGTGCGTTAAAACCCATGACAAACAACCAAATATCCTTCAAAGTAATTAGGTCAGCCGTTCTTTCCATTGACTCGATGCGACGAATGATGCGCAATCCTGGGATGCTTTCTATATACAATTATGAACTGAGCTGCCTCATGTGACTATGTGTACTAAAAGAGTCCAATACATTTTATGCATAGCACTTGAGTTGAAATAGGTTTCAGTTCGAACTTTCTTTTCCCCTGTCAGCAGGCACTCATTACAGTGTGTAGACTCGAGTCTATTGTGGGTCATGTGTCATAGGTTAGAAACCCACATTTTAAAGAGACTTATTCGCATATTTTATCAATGAATTGTTGTGAAAGAAGTTTTAAACAACAGTTCTGACAGCGTGTTATCATACAGATATATATTTTCAATGAAATAGTTACTATCTAATGTACCATAGGGCCTCGCTTCCCATCATGCAACGAATATTCATGTAAAATATTTATCTAAACGCTTTCGTTAATGAATAAATATTCATGAGCCTTTGCACTTCATTGTATCCATGCGCATGAAGATAAACATTTCATAGCAAAAATGTCAATGGGCCTTTTCAGTCGGATTGTTTCGAAAATCCACGACGTTCTAATTCGCCAATGTAAACAACTCCAGGGAGTTACAATGTGATCACATGACAGTTCCTCCGAAACTTACCAGTGCATAGGTTTGCAAACATGTGTGTTTGTATCATTCACCTTTAGGCATAGCAGAAGTAGGACGCGGAATAGAGGAGGAAAACTGGTAATGTTTTGGGATTAACTGGACAGATGAGTCACTTTGTCCGCTCAGATCACAGCTTAAGAACCAAACACGTCTGGGTGTCAACTCTTCCTTGGAAAAAAAAATTCTGAACAGATCGCACAAAGTGAGTAGTTATTCTGTAAATGGGATCACATGATTTTGTATAATTTCACAATACCGTCACACATAAAGGCGAAAGATGATGCAACAGATTTCTTTGGCGAATTTTCTGTTAAAAATGAAAAAATGATAAACGAACCTAAATTACAAATAGCTGCATTTATCAGGTTTCAAAAATATTCACTTAATTAGTATATATTTTAATCTTGTAATAGCCTTGATTGGTGACCCCTATAAAATACGTTTTACTTTTACTTGAAAATTACTTTGATTTCTGAGTCAAAATAATTACACTGGTTATATATATATATATATATATATATATATATATATATATATATATATATATATATATATATATATATATATATATATATATCTTTTGTTAAAAGAAGATATAGTATATTCTGGAAAAAGTATTTTAAAAAACAAATAATACCATTTTTTTTATATATATAAAAAAACAGCTTAATATTGTTGGTACTGAGACGCTTCTCTTTCTTCCATGAAGAAAACTTTGCTTCACAGTTAGCAACCATGTTTATGCCAAAAGGTGTGTGTGTCTGTGTGTGTGATGTGTGTGTGTGTGTGCTTAATAATACAAAATGTAAAGGTTGATAAATTTACAGCTACTACGTCATTCAAGATTAACGTATAATTAAATGTCAAAAACAACTTTTAAAAAAGCCACGACTGGCAAATACTTGTTATGTTAAGACCTTGACGTACAACATGCGGGGAACAAGTGGGGATAGGAATGGCACCATTATTGTTTTATCCATACGGATATATTTTTCTCTATTTTGTTTACAAAATAACCACATTTCTTGCCTTCCATACTTAAAAATAATCTACAATGAAGATGCATTCCCGTCGTTATATTACAATTCCAATACACTTTCCAATTAAAATCACATATTTTAAAGTAAAATTTGTTATTAAAAGACACTTTTAACAGGATGCATAACAATTCACTAGCAGCTGAAATATTATACAATTGATATTGAGTCACTAGTATTTACACATTCAGAATTATTTCATCGTTTTATAGATTATCGATAGGTTTGGATTTCTTTCAACAGAATGGCGATTTACATGCTAAGGTGTACAAAACTGTTTTCAACTGATCGATTGCTCTTTCATGAATAAAAGGACATGCACCCACGCCACTGAACATATTATTCCTTTTTATCTTCCTCTCCTGGCATTATAATAAGGTTACTACACAAGAATACTATACTACTATAACGTACTCGTATGACCGCAACATGGCTAATTTCCCAAATCAATTAGAGATTAAAAGCACTGACATACTAATGAATAACGATACAATATCAGTCTTGTATAGTCAGTCTTGAAAAGTTAACTTTATTCAAAGCATTTTATTTCTATTTGCTTTTATAAATAAGATGGAATGTTTGCCCCTTATGACATCAAACAATAGCATGTTTTAGGATAATAGTTAGAACAATCGGTGAAAATATTGACTGGTTCACATAGCTGTTCACATCTATCATCATAGACATATCTAACTAAATATCTTTTCATGAGACGTGGAATCATTTGTATATATCATTTAAATCCTATTTTTCAATCATTTCTGGCATTTTTATATATGCAGAACAGTGTCTTATGACTGTGAGTCACGTTAAAGCACGTGACCATCAGTAAAGTCACGCCATGTCTTCTCCTATTGGCTGAAGCTCAGATGTAATGTGACGTAAACATTCCTATTAATATCTATTGCACTCTTGCATCAGATTAATCTAGCAGACTAGTCTGCATTCATCTCGCTGTGTAATGTAAAATTTGTGGTTTGAGTGTTCTCTCACGTTTCCATCCGATTGCAACCTGTTATATCCAGACATATATGTCATGGAGTTGGAAAATTCAGAGGAAATTGCCGACTTAATGTCTTCTATCACCAGAGGGAGCCAATCGGTTATCCTATATTTGTAATGTAGATGTAATTTCACAAAGCCAACAACATGTATATTTCTTTAGATTTGAACAGAAATAAAATAAGCTGGTATTTGTTAGCTCATTAGTTTAGCAAATATTTATGTACATACTTGATTGATTGATTAAGTTAGTATGCGTGTATTTATGTACATACTTGATTGATTGATTAAGTGAGTATGCGTGTATTTATGTACATAATTGATTGATTCATTGAGTAAGTAAGTATGCGTGTATGTATGTACACACTTGACGATATATGCATGCATGCAAAGAGGATCTTACATAAGTGTTCATTTCAAATGAAATGTATAAAACTAATCGAATAATTTCTGTTTTTGCCAGTCTTGGCGAGGAAAAGATTGAAATTGTTCCAGGAGCTTCATAAATTTCATTTGAAATGAGCACAGATAAAAGATTCTATTAAACGCATGACGAAAAATACTGGTTTTATTTGACCAAGCCGCATAATAGTGGAATGAAGTGACTTTGAAATACATTTGTATGCCTCCTTCGCTACACTTTTCTTTTTGCATGACGTTATGGCATAGCTTGTGTAGTCATGTGTTTATAACTTAAATAACACAATAGTCATAGGATAAATATATGTATATATATATATATATATATATATATATATATATATATATATATATATATATATATATATATATTTGCTGTCGCATATGAAGACCTTCAGAAAGATAGATAGGGATGTAGAGATTCGTGTGAAACATGGATCATTTTGCCCACCCTGTCCAGCATGTCTTTGAAAGTATTTTTTATCTGCATATTATGCAAAGGATCTCGAGTACAGCATCTCCAAACATTATTTGCAGTAAATGTGAACCGCCATAATTTGTAAATTGTTATCTGTTTCATAGACCTACATTGTAAGACGTTGACCTTGATATTTATGATAGGAACGGGGGCGACGTCTTACTGCTTGAACAAGCAATGCCGTGACGCGTATTCTGGGGTCAGTCGACATGGGAACTAGAAACCAAATTTTCCAAAATATCTCACACAGTTGGCAGCCCATACTGACACTGTAACACAGATTAAGTCTTATTGCTTTAGTCATAGTATGCTTACTTGTAATGCCATTTTCTTTACTGAAGTGTATCCCAGAAAAATCAAGTGGTTGAATTTTTCAAACTCTGTTCGGCGCCATTTCAGTTGGTTTAAGAACAATAGCAGCCTAGGAATCGGTTAACTTAAGATTAGTTTTCTTTAATAAAATGAATATGTCTGAGAATATTTTGTCAATTGTGATTAGCCATATTCGTTTCGTTAAAGAAACGTAATCCCCGTCCCTATCATAAATACCAGTGTCGGAATCTTACATTGTAAGTCGAGCTGTTTCTCTGATCCTAAAAAATACAACACGATCCGAGATTCTTTTCTTTTTCCACGCCAAATCACCGAAATACGATAACCTGACACTGATATATTAATCATACCAGACTCGACGTGTAAGTAAGGTACCCAACAAGCCATTAGTATCCTCTATAGAATCCAAATTTGCTTTTTTTTATTCTTCTGTTTTTATATTCCCTCGCCTTACCCGCATTGACCTTCATAGACAACGTGTATCGACGTCTAGACGAGAATATTTATCTGTTTATGTGCACATTAGATGCATTTTTTTTTTAAATTTGAAGAGTATGGAATGAAACTCCATTATTTGGTAAACAGGAAGTACATTAACTTGAAACTTACCAAAATGAAAGTATATCCAAGCTATCCAAAGTATTAACAAGTTCTTGCTTATAATCTAAAACTCTTGATGAATTTGAAAACATATGTTTCACAACAAATGTGACACGAAAATATTCCCTTGTGTTGATTCATTATAAGACCACTGAGCACTTTGCGTTTCAATTTTCCAAACAAAATGGCGTTTACTGGTTTTTCAAGCATACTCTATGAATAAGTCATACATCACGTGGTCATGATTAATGATAATCGAAACAATTTTGAATCAACTGGAAATATAATTGCAGCTTTGTTCTTTGTCTGGATTCATACATCTGCATATAATACTGTGACAAAGAAATGTATAGATTATTTAGTAATTAAGGGTTATCGATACTTAAAATTATTCGCTTTTATCCTGATCGAATTCCTCACCTTGTTCATTCAAACATGCCACGATCCTGTGACCTCAGGTGCAATTTATGTTGTACATGTACAACTTACATGCTTTGAAGGTGGAGGGAAATATAGATATATAGCTCTGTATTGCACTACTCAAAGCATTTTCTTTTATTGTCTGCAATTATGGTACTTCTAGCTTCAAATGAAAGGGAGATAAATCTCTCAAGCGATTCAAGCACGATCGTAGAAATTACATTCTCTCTCTCTCTCTCCTTGTTGAATGTGTACATGTTTTAGGACAGTAAATGCAGTGAATTTCATTCAAAATTCTCAACTTGTTTAACATGACTTTTAGCTAATTCGATAATTCTCTCGACCAAAGAGGCAAATGTGTTTTGTACATTTTGTGGGTAAATTAATCCAGTAGCTCTTGTATCTACCAAAATCCAAATTTACATTTACCACACCCAAATAAATGAGTAACACTCTTACATTTACCACACACAAATAAATGAATAACACTCTTAGATTTAAAAACTTCAGAAAAACCTGTCTGCAATGGACACTGCAGAGACAACAGAAATCGGTCCTTTTATCACTAATGTTCAGTGCTAAGAGGTAAAGATGATAAGAAAATTAAAAGAAAGTAACCCATTGACATACTCCTTTTAGAGCAGGTTTCCTTGAATGCAGGTATCTTCTGAGGTTGGTTTAACTATAGGCCTAATATAACTTGTTACTTGCATCACTGGTAAGAGAAAAAAGGTAAAACCTTGATCGTACAGACCAGAGATTAAGAACAAACAATTTCTTAACTTTTCTTATAAGTTTAAAATGTATGCATAAAGAAAAGGTAATATAAAAATGTGTGGAAAATTTTCTGTACACTGTTTGCCTCCGGATTCAGCCATCTTAGAGTTTGCTTTACTTATTAACATTGGTCCATATTGACAATCGCGTCAAACATAAAATCAAATGATAAAAAAGAATATCAATCCGGAAACTCCGTTCCGATATCAAGTACCTGCGATCTTGAAGCTAAAATGCGGAAACAACATTACATAAACTATATATTTAGTTGTCATCAAAATGATAACGTTGTGTGACATAAAGTTGCTGATATTGATACAACTCAGCGGAACTGACCATTTATATGAAGAATAGCGATACCTACTGTAACACTTCCGCTATTATGGATGAATCTGCGTGAAAGGCTCTGATGTGTGATGTGTGTATGTATATATACATATACATATATATATATATATATATATATATATATATATATATATATATATATATATATATATATATATATATATATATACAGTAATGAGATAACAAAGTATGCATATAACAAAGTAATATTATGGGGCCCAAAGAAGTAAGGTATAAACGTGTTCTTTGGGTTTATGTTTGTTTTAAGTTTTGATGAAATAATTTTTCACTGTCTACTGCATTATCTTTTTACCACATGACTTCAGTGCTATTTGAGTGAATATATCTATATCATAATTTTTATATATGCAACACATATAATAGCACCAATTCTATATCTTAAGTTTTTATTCCATAAAAACCAATGAACGTACTCGTACGAATTTCCTTTCTCCTGCGTTCGATAAACCACGTGGAGTTATCTCCCTGTAATCTTTGATTTGTAGTTGCTAATGTAACCTAGGTCATTTGTGCCTTTTGCATGACCGTGTGTAAATAGATCCAGCTTGTTGTGCATGCATCATAAAAAGATGCATGGTCTGATGGTTATCTATCTGCATCAGAAAATCAGAACATTTTTTTTTTTTTTTTTTGTTTTTTGTTTTGCTTCGTTGTTTGCTTTTTTGTAATCAAATAAATGCTTAGGATTTACAATTTAATTGGATTTTTCGTTTGGTATTTCACGGCACAGCAACACATGTAGGTTATTTAGTGACGAGGCCATTGGACTAAAGTGTCTTGGCCAAGGAAACACCAAGACAGCAGACCGGGACTGATTCTACGGTCGTATTCGATATCCGCGCCCTTTCGGTCGCGAGTCTAGCATGCTAATTACCGTACTTCCACGGCTCCACATACAATTTAAAAACACTATAAAACATCAAGAGAGTACAGTACTTCCACGGCTCCACATACAATTTTAAAATACTATAAAAATCAAGAGAGTACAGTACTTCCAAGGCTCCACATACAATTTAAAAACACTATAAAAAATCAACAGAATACAGTACTTCCACGGCTCCACATACAATTTAAAAACACTATAAAGAATCAAGAGAGTACAGTACTTCCACGGCTCCACATACAATTTAAAAACACTATAAAGAATCAAGAGAGTACAGTACTCCACGGCTCCACATACAATTTAAAAACACTATAAAAATCAAGAGAGTACAGTGCTTACACGGCTCCACATACAATTTAAAAACACTATAAAGAATCAGCAGAGAACTTACAAAATGATGAATATGCGTCACAACCTTGCAATAATAGTAATACTAGGTATCATTTATATATCAGTGGCAGATACAACAAAAAATATAAAAATACTAAAAAAAACACAAAAAGTTACAAAAAGAATGAAAAGAAGAAAATAAAAAATAAAACGGAAAAACATCGGATACCCGAGATTAATATGAACTTTTGTAGACTTTTTTCGTTGCAAAGTCAGTTCATGATTTGTCGCGTCAAGTCAGTTCATGATTTGTCACGTCAAGTCAGTTCATGATCTGTCACGCCAAGTCAGTTCATGATCTGTCACGTCAAGTCAGTCATGATCTGTCACGCCAAGTCAGTTCATGATCTGTCACGTCAAGTCAGTTCATGATTTGTCACGTCAAGTCAGTTCATGATTTGTCACGTTAAGTTAGTTCATGATCTGTCACACCAATTCAGTTCATGATCTGTCACGTCATTCTTCCTCGGTGACGCAGTAAAGAACGCTCTTTAGTAGATATCCAGGAGTATACATGTGAACCTTATGATTATTAAAATTAATAAAGATGTGTTACGCAAATGTTTTACAATTATCAGATAATAATGTTCATATTTTGAATAGTAAATTATCTGACCGGATGGAGGTCTTTTAGCTTACTGCTTTTCATGATGGGTTGGTGTTATAAAACTTTTCGGTTGTGTGAGGCATATTTGCAATAATAAACAGAATTTAAAACTAAATTTCAAGCATAAATATATAATAATATCAAATTTCTATCAATGACAAAAAATTGCTGAATCTAAACAGTATTACAGATTACAGCATCAGAACTAGGAATCCAGGAAACGCCAAGGCTATAAATTCATAGAAACAATTAGGCGTGTTATCGACAATATGATAAAAATACTGAGTTAGCAACAGTTATGTCTCTATGGTACTCGAGCGACAAGCGACATTTATTTATTATATATTTCATAATGAGATATTGAAATATATCTGTGGGAGAAAAATGATATCGCCACTGTGGCGATACCACTTTTATCTCCACAGGGGCGATATCTCTATTGGAACTACTTTCTTCTTCCATTTATGAAATATATCTGCCTTTTTGTATGTACCTTAGTCCTGTATTTGCATATTAAGGCCTATTTTATTCTCTCTCTCTCTCTCTCTCTCTCTCTCTCTCTCTCTCTCTCTCTCTCTCTCTCTCTCTCTCTCTCTCCATCAGGAGGATGAATAGATCTTAGAATGAGTCAAAACTGTTGATCCTCTATAGTAGTATACATTTATGTAATCAATGAAAAGACGCTGTCAAGAATGCATACAATTGAATCCCAAACAACAAAAAGCAGGCATCAAGTATTAACTTTTTTGTAATCAGTTGTCCACATGAATCATGCAAATTGTTAGTGACTGAATTTAACATGACCTGCTTTTATTCGATATTCTGTGTCACCCATACATATCATTATACATTTTACACTCAACGACAAATGGTAAACATTTTTAAGAAAAAGTCTTGATTACATATAGTAATAAAATTGTTTAAGTGGCGATTTTAACTGTCATCACAATCATAATCATGTCTGAAAACAATGGAGAAACCAGGCACTGTTTAGTGTCGATTGCAAACCCAAATTAAGTGACAATCAAAATGTGGGTGCAGCTTCTGTTACCGAAATAAACTGCAAGCCTGCCAACACACATAATTCATGTCTCATTGCAGAAATAAACAAAAGTAAGAGCCAAAATCCTTAAAAGTAAACTCACACTCATTAAAATCTCTTGTTTAATGATGTTACTCTCTGAAACCTTTTGGAGTGTTCTGTCATTTTGCTTTAGTACCACCACCCCAGCAATCAATCCGCGCAAGACTTGTTAGCGAAATTAAAATCTCTTTATTTTCGCATGAAAACATTCATTAATTTGACAACATACACAATTTGTCCTAAAATTATTGTAAACTTTTGAAACTTCTTTTTATCTATGTAGTTCGTTCGTTAGTTGGATTAACGACGTGTGCGGCCATTCGGACATTTACGTCGAATCTATGTAGTAATGCAGCCGTTAATCGCATTGACACAGAATTGAAATCCATCCAAACCGAAGGTTTTACCTAAAAAGTATATATAATAAGAAGAAAATCTACGTTTCTTGAATAGATATAAGGAAGTATTTTACTCGTGAAGTGGAAACATTTTGTATTGTCACTCATGACAGTAAAATCTTTCCACTTCAATCGTGAAATATTTCCTTGTATCTACTCAAAAAAGTAGATATCCTCCATGTCTCTACGGCACTCGAGCAGTAAGCGACATTCATGTCTCTACGGCACTCGAGCTGTAAGCGACATTCATGTCTCTACGGCACTCGAGCGGTAAGCGACATCCATGTCTCTACGGCACTCGAGCGGTAAGCGACATTCATGTCTCTACGGTACTCGAGCAGTAAGCGACATTCATGTCTCTACGGCACTCGAGCAGTAAGCGACATTCATGTCTCTACGGCACTCGAGCGGTAAGCGACATTCATGTCTCTACGGCACTCGAGCGGTTAGCGACATTCATGTCTCTACGGCACTCGAGCGGTAAGCGACATTCATGTCTCTACGGTACTCTAGTGGTAAGCGACATTCATGTCTCTACGACACTCGAGCTGTAAGCGAAATCTATGTCTCTACGGCACTCGAGCTGTAAGCGACATCCATGTCTCTACGGCACTCGAGCGGTAAGCGACATTCATGTCTCTACGGTACTCGAGCTGTAAGCGACATTCATGTCTCTACGGCACTCGAGCTGTAAGCGACATTCATGTCTCTACGGCACTCGAGCGGTAAGCGACATTCATGTCTCTACGGTACTCTAGTGGTAAGCGACATTCATGTCTCTACGACACTCGAGCTGTAAGCGAAATCTATGTCTCTACGGCTCTCGAGCTGTAAGCGACATCCATGTCTCTACGGCACTCGAGCGGTAAGCGACATTCATGTCTCTACGGTACTCGAGCTGTAAGCGACATTCATGTCTCTACGGCACTCGAGCTGTAAGCGACATTCATGTCTCTACGGCACTCGAGCGGTAAGCGACATTCATGTCTCTACGGTACTCTAGTGGTAAGCGACATTCATGTCTCTACGACACTCGAGCTGTAAGCGAAATCTATGTCTCTACGGCACTCGAGCTGTAAGCGACATCCATGTCTCTACGGCACTCGAGCGGTAAGCGACATTCATGTCTCTACGGTACTCGAGCTGTAAGCGACATTCATGTCGCTACGACATGCAAAGATTTAAAGCTGCCAGTGTAGAAGTCTGCATTAAAAATACTACAGCTTCGATTTAGATATAGTCAATCAATTTTGACAATAAAAAGGTATTTGTAAAATTACAATTAAAGTGGTGTGGAAAAGATATGATGACTTGCAATTTTGAAGAAAAAAAAGAAATTATTACTCAGTGTTCAGTGTTCAAATCTGTATTGCCCCCTGCCCCCAATGTCCCCTGCCCACACCACCGCCCCCCCCCCCCACCAGTGGCCATATTGATTTGATCCTCTCCGTTTGTCCTTCTTGAGAAGCTTGTTTGCAGAATTACACAAAATTCACTCAACTTAGACAAATGAACTTTGCCTAGCATACTAGTATGCCTATGTAGATAAGCGGATTAGATTATCAGAACATTACAACCAAATTTTTGTTCTCCATTTTATGTTACACAAATTAAAACTTTTGGGACTTAGACATTTTTGATAGAACATTTGTAGGATAAGCAAGCGAAGACCACTTGAGGTAGACAAACGAAATTTAATGAGCATTATTGTATTAATATGTAAATGGCTTGTTCATATTTTCGGATCATTTAGCATTTTGTTTTATTTTGTTAACACATTTTTTAACTTTTTTTTACCTCGAAATACTTGATGAAAATTTTGGTAAGCACGATTAAGCAAAAAGCACTTAAGGCAAACAAATGAAATTTGGTACGCATGTTTGTGTGCACATGTAGATGACCTGATTTTTTTTTTCATGCTTTATACCAATATTTCACACTTAGGTTTTTTCTTTTTCTCAATGTTTGAAATTTTTAGGATTAAAATATTTTTATAAGCTTTATATTACAGACGACGAGGATATGCGCCGTAAGATTCCATGCATTGCTAAAGAAGGCTGGGTTTATAAGGGAGGCGATGTTTGCTCTAAGTGTGACAAGTGCCCCGGAGGCCAAGGACGGGACATGTCCAAACAGGTGAATGTCAGATTTATCATTAAATACACTGAATCGAAGTAAAACTGTTTTCACTGAAACAAACAAACAATACATAGCCTGCATAATTGAATAATACTTTCATAGCACTACTTTCAATATTTCTTTACATTCCACAGTAATACGGGAAATGTCTCCATTTTGTGGTTTATTTAACATGACTGTTTATTCATTTACTGTTCTTTCGATAGGATTATGACGTAACCACCATAGACTTAATACATACAGAAAGATTGAAGGAAACGGCAAGAAAATTATTTTACGGACCATCGTCTTTAGAACCATATGGTTTGTGTAGAAGGAAAGAAAATAGAAATTAAATAAGCACAGCTTTAGTAAATAAATATTTTTGTACATAGAGAGGAAAATATTATCCTATAAAATGTTTGCGTTATTTTCTTACGGCTGAAGTGGACAGTTCGATTGCTACATGCGGCTGACAGATATGCCAAACTACGCAGACATAACACGCGGATATACTAAAACATTGGATGGGTTTAAAGAAGCGAAGAAAATTAAAACAATTAAAACCTTCAAGCTTTTTTCTTCTCTTTTAATCCATTTTAAATTCGCCTTTGGTAGACGCCATGCTACGATTTATCTTGCCATTACAATCCGGTTTGATCAAATTCTCAACCTAACATATTTTTTTTTAAAATCAAAACGATGGCGGGCATTGGTCATGTTTTGAGTAAACCAACTCGGTGAATTGTAAATGAAAATAACGAAATTACTGTAAGTAACTAAATGTGGTTTTTATTACAAACATTAATGACTGAAACATAAAATTTAACTGATAATCTGAATTGGTCGTATTCATTGACTAAGTATGCAAGTCATCAATATCCCATACGAAGTTTCTAATATGCAGCGAACTTTGACACAAATGAAAATCTTTATAGGTTCTCAATTCTACGGAAATGTACGGAGATTTAGAATGTATAGAATGCGAAGAGTGTGCTCCAAAAACATACAATAATGGTGGTAGGAAGGGCTGCAAGACCTGTTTTGAGGACTGCGCCAACCGGAATCGTCACGACTGCCCTAACAAAGCCACTCAACCGTGTGGAGAATGTATCAGTGGGTAAGTATTTCTGTAATGTCTTCTCTGAGTGCAAACCAGGACTCTAAAGACTTTGTCAAGAAGAATCTGCTTATAAAATCATTGAATCTAGAGCAAGAAAAGCTCGACATTTTAATTCAATGGTCCATGCCCACTCTGATTGGTCGGAAACCGCCATTTCCATGAATTATTTCCGATGTCAAAGAGTCATTTTTCCCCCGAGTAGATTTTACCCCCGGAAAAATGGCTCTTGGGCCATTATTTTCCCGGGGGAAACTTTATCCTAGAATAACCTTTCTCCCCTCTCAGAGTCATTTTCTTCGAGTAAAACCTACAGTTGTTTATCCATGTGTAAAACTAGTCTAGAACCATTTTTCCCTATATGGTAAAATATAGACCCACTTTTCCAAAGTGAAAATGTCCCTTGTGTAGACTTGTAGACTTTCTCCCAGGAAATTCTACTCCATGGTCAATTTTCCCTGAGGAGAGAAAATAATATAGAATATATATGTTCCCTGGGCTAAAGTTGCTCTAGTATTATTTTTCCTAATTATGCCAAAGTAGCAATATACTGACTGTCAAAGTAGCAATATACTGACTGTCAAAGTAGCAATATACTGACTGCCAAAGTAGCAATATACTGACTGTCAAAGAAGCAATATACTGACTGCCAAAGTAGCAATATACTGACTGCCAAATTAGCACTGTCAAAGTAGCAATATACTGACTGCCAAAGTAGCAATATACTGACTGCCAAAGTAGCAATATACTGACTGCCAAAGTAGCAATATACTGACTGCCAAAGTAGCAATATACTGACTGCCAAAGTAGTAATATACTGACTGCCAAAGTAGCAATACACTGACTGCCAAAGTAGCAATATACTGACTGTCAAAGTAGCAATATACTGACTGCCAACGTAGCAATATACTGACCGTCAAAGTAGCAATATACTGACTGCCAAAGTAGCAATATACTGACTGTCAAAGTAGCACTGTCAAAGTAGCAATATACTGACTGCCAAAGTAGCAATATACTGACTGCCAAAGTAGCAATATACTGACTGTCAAAGTAGCAATATACTGACTGCCAAAGTAGCAATATACTGACTATCAAAGTATCAATATACTGACTGCCAAAGTAGCAATATACTGACTGCCAAAGTAGCAATATACTGACTGTCAAAGTAGCAATATACTGACTGCCAAAGTAGCAATATACTGACTGTCAAGGTAGCAATATACTGACTGTCAAAGTAGCAATATACTGACTGCCAAAGTAGCAATATACTGACTGCCAAAGTAGCAATATACTGACTGCCAAAGTAGCAATATACTGACTGCCAAAGTAGCAATATACTGACTGCCAAAGTAGCAATATACTGACTGCCAAAGTAGCAATATACTGACTGCCAAAGTAGCAATATACTGACTGCCAAGCTTATGAGAGATGTAACTGAACACTATAACATTCTATGCATACGCCACCACGCACAAACATACATGCATTACTTTGCGTCGTTTTTATTTAATGACATCTGGTTGATAAATTTTAAGGAAGCTTTTGTGATGGGGGTGTAACTGATACTAGAGTAGAATTTCCACTGAGGCCAAATTCTGTGCAGCGGTTTAAAGAAAATGTGTACTAATAACTTGATACCTGGACAGGATCCCCCTTATGTATTTTAGTTTTAATGATCATTCGTGTCTCTTTAGATTTTATGAGGATTATCAAGTACCAGATGACCCCAGCACGTGCAATCAGTGCACAGAAAAAGAAATTGACATCGTCCCAGCATGCGCCAACTTTACCACATCGGCAAAAGATGGTTATGACTTTGGAAAGAACATCTCTGAAACAGATGCCAAGAAAGCCGTAGAGATGAGAACTGGTATTTTTATGTGAGACAATTAATAATTATATCATTTTATTAAAGAAGTCAAAATGACAACAACATATATAGCAAATGGTTAAAAGAAAAAAAAAATATACCAGGAGTAGATAATGACAATAACTTCTTTTTAAGATTGAACTTTTTGCATACAGTAGCATCTGAATTTTTAAATCCCATTGTTAGGTTGGAGCTGGCGAACTTGTACCGGGTGATAGAAGTATAGACATAAAAACTGACGTTTTATATCTTAATTAAGAAAACTAAGTTCAGAAAATAACACTATGGCCAGTCGTGAAGAGATATTCTAATATTCACAGATAGATAGCCACAGACGGATATTTCATCGAATGTAGATTCATTCCTATTCGATTTCTCTGCTCTTAATTAATAATTGAACACAATAAAAACAAGATAATATTCGGAAAACATGGTAGAAAAGTAATACTAGTATTTTGTTAAAAAAATATATTTATTTCCAGGCCATTTTATCGATGGAACTAGCCATACGTACGGCGGAACAGGCACTCGGATTGATACAATACTTGGATTAGTTAATATCTGTAGTGTGGTAGCAATCTTCGTCGTCATATTTGTTATATATAGACACTGCAAAAACAGGAGAAAGAGGAAAAAAGATCATGAAGCAAAAAAAACACCAGAAACAGGTATGTTTTGAATTGCATAAAAGATAACAAAAGAACTCTGCTAAAGTTTGCCTCAATTATCTGTTGACACACTGCTTACTTGTTCGGTGTCGACAGAAATGTAAACCCACAATTCTTGGATCAATCCAGAGTATTAAATACAAAATATTTTTACCGTCTGTATCTGATAAATCTTGTCCGAAACCTTTCTCTAAAATGTGTGTATTAGATACTAAATCATGCATAAAGCATTTGATCATGAACTTTCAATGTTATAAATTATAAGGGAAGGATTTTTAAAAAATATTTTAATTGTCTATCTCAAATGTTTGCTTTCACCCATCGGATTTAATCCGCTACCTTTTATGCTTACCTTGCAGAACATGCACATATACTGTTCGTGATTACCTTGCAGAACACGTACATATACTTTTATGATTACCTTGCAGAACACGTCGATATACTTTCAACATAAGGCCTGTATCATGACACTTTATTGATTTGATTTAATGTTTGTTTTACAAATGTGTGAGTTGATTTGCTTATTTCATTCGGTCTTATCTACTATTTTTTGTTGCCTTTGGTGTTCCATATAAAATGTTCAATTTGGACAAAATCAAGTCAAAGTTAAAAAGATTAAAAATACGCTTCATTATTTCTTTTTTTCAGCCTCATCATGTCGTCTACTAGATAGCAACTCTGAAGAATCAGGTAATAATCAGGAAGAAAGCATTTACATAGTCACCATATTAAGTACGGGGAAATGGCACATATCAAATAATATTATAAAACTGCTTTAAAATTTAGCAAATTACAACAAAGCAATATCACATCACAAGAATAGTATAGTTAGTTTGACAATGACAGAAAGAGCAAATCTGGAAAACGAAATTTAAACAATGAGCTTCAAGAACGAAGTCAAAGATTACTTAGTGACAGTAAAAAACACTTCGTTGACATTCTTAACTATATGTTACAAGAAAATAAACATAATGACTATGAAAAGTGGTTATCAAGGCAGTCTTTAATCAGGAGAAAGGATCACCATGAATTGAGTGAGATAAATTTGTTTATGTTGCAAATAAGTATGTTATTTTATCGTTCTGATCTGTTCACAAGCATAAGTCCATATAACGTATAGTGGGTATTTTATCATTCGGATGTGTTCACCAACATAAACTCCATATACCGTATAGTGGATATTTTATCATTCGGATGTGTTCACCA